>JARQST010000096.1:482303-513784 GCA_030142225.1 Pachycephus smyrnensis | reverse complement strand
TGGGTATTATACTTTCAAAATATGCGATTAAAAAAAATGGACTTTTTTGAAAATTCTAAAGGGATTTCTGGCCTTAAGGAAAAGCATCGAGAGGCAGACAATGACATTGCCTGAACCGAGAGCAGCGGGTAATGCTAGTGAAAGTGATCGGTATACCGTTCCATTCCACGGTACAGTTGGTAAGGAAGGTAAGGTCAGTGTCCAGTTACGTGCAACATAACGTTCGACTAGCATCCTGTATCTAAGAAATCTTAGGAGTTCAGATTCTTCACTGGTGTTCGACCAATCATCGTTCTCAAGTCAAAACTGTCTCAACCTTTCACTGCTATTCAAGACAGTTTTTGCGTGATTTTAATCGAAAACAGGAAAACGAGACCAATGCTTTGCTAAAGTTTGGGTCGTCGAAGAAAGTAAATTCGAGCTCTTAACTTTTAACATTTGTGGCAGAATGTAAATGAGAGGTTTCATCTCGCAGGATAAATTGGAGATGATAATAGAGACATTTTTTGGAAACCGAAATTTCGTACTGAAGAATGCAGGAAAGTCACGCGATTTCGAAATATCTGAGGTAAATTTTAATCCAAGTTCTGAGGACGTGTACGTTGATTATTGTAAACATGAAAAATTATAAGAGCTGGTTTTGATTAGTCGCGTGCGACCAGAACTGTAATCTCAATAAATACAACTAGGGACATGCATGGTAGTTATAATCGTCAAGTCCTCCACCTTTCACGCTGGACCGGATGGTACTTTCATCTTTCCGTTTTTTGGCTTTCTTTGCTTTTTTTATCTTCTCTACTATGCTATTTTTATTTACTTTCCTTTCGTTTTGTGTCTGTGTGTAGGCTACTCTCACTAAACGCGCTTCAGGTGGTCAATTCATCGTTGGGCAGAAAGCATTGCAAGCTAAGAATTTAGAAATAAGAGATATTCGGTAAAGCGAGAATTGAAATAAAATCATTAGGATAAAATAGGTCTAATAAGAAAGCATAGGATATCAAAATATAATGATGAATATTTACTATTCAAAAGTCTTCCGGTCTATAGCGATTGTCTCGCCGATACTTGCTGTAGAAATCAATAGAGCATGGAACACATTCGGTGTATATAAATCCAGATTATTTTCGATATTTCTAAAGTATTGTGGGCCGCGAAATAAGTTTTCCGAGTGTTCTTGTTACGTTTCACTACGGAGGCATCGGTGTGTCGCAAAAAGACGATTAAAAGGGAAACACTTTCATTGGCGTGGTCCCGTTCAACTCCAAAGAAAGGCCAGTCTAAAGAATAGATTGGGCGTTCACCGAGAGTACATTCCACACCTTCACCGTTAGTGACACTACAATGAATGGCAACAGAAAGGAGCCTCTCGATTTCGCGCGAGCAATCATGGGAATCGATTTCGCCTGCAAGTAAGAAAATTATCGAACCAGCGTCTAAAATTACATATGCGTATTCAAGTCTGTTTTAAGTTACTGCGTGCGTTCGCATATGTTTTAGGACAGTTTTGCGAATCGGATATACACGCAGGTCCGGTTTCCTAGACGGCCGACCCCCATGACAGGAGGGGAGAAAGTGATACCTATAAAAACGAACGGTCCATTGGTAGCAACGCGTAGTGTCCCATTGGATCTCCAACGATTTTATATTATATTAGACGAATTCGGGAAAATGTTTTTACCAGTAAGTTAAATTTTCATATGATGTCCTATTAGTGAGTTACAATAGAAAGCCATAGGATGTCGTTCAAATCTTTTTATGTACGGTAAATACCGGCGAAAGGGAACAATCTGCGTGCCATTAAATCCGGATTCATCTACATTCACTGGAACTTTTTCTGCCCCCTTTTTTTAGAAGCACACTCTTTAGATTAACTTTTATTAATTCTTTATCGTAGAGGCCCGAATCGATCAGTCGAATGAGACCGTATTGGGATACTAGTATCAAATTGACGTTTACTGTATTCGAAAGGATTACTGCACTCTTGCGCCACGTGTATGAGATATGTTCCTGAATCAAATTTGCTACGTTTAATCATTAATTAGGGATAGTCGCGTACACCGACTTTTGGGACCTTCAGTTTTGTCTTTACGTAAACATCTCAAATGAAATTCCGCGCATCGTTTATTGTTTATAATTTCTTATAAATAACGGTAAAAAATAAGTTTATTCGTAGGAGAAAGACGAGAGAAAATTGTAGCAACAGCACCATACGTTTTTCACACATATTTTTAATTCCAGATCATTACTATCTTTTTACTGACTAAAATTACCGTGGCCAGTGACACAGAAATCAATGGCGGCTGGCAAGCGTAAGTCAATGGATAATTATTTAACGACATTTTAAAATCAATTAGTAACAAATAATTCTCTATTTCCTAATTCAGAGTATCTGGGCCTAGCGCGTATGGATCAAGTCACGACTTAGGCGCATCAGCAAGTAATATCCAAGATTCATACGGTCATCAAAATGGGGGTTTATACGGCTCATACGACTCGTACGGCTCATCAGGTGGATATGGACACTCCGGACTTGATGGCGGATTGGGCGGTGGTCACGTTCAGCATCATTACGCACAGGCAATACCAATCAGTCAGCACATCGAAGTAACGAAACCAGTGATCGTCCCAATTTATAAAGATATCGGTAAGAGAAGTGTTAACTTAGCTAATTTCAATTATTCTTAATTGGTTCAGTATTGTAATAATTTTACTTTTCATTGCTCCTTGTACTAGGTGTTCCGGTAGCGCAACCGGTAGCGATAGCTGTACCCCATCCTGTTGCTGTTGGCGTACCACAACCTTATCCAGTTCATGTACCGGTCGCCCACCCGGTAGCTATTCCGGTGGTTAAGACAGTTGCTGTACCGGTTGAGAAGAAGGTGCCGTATCCAGTGGAGAAAATCATTCCTGTACCTGTTGAAAAGCACATACCGATCACAATCGAGAAGCATATACCTGTACCTGTTGAAAAGCCATATCCTATTCACATTCCAGTTTACAAGCACGTTTTTCATCGTGCTAAAAGTCACGGTTGGTCCCATTAATATTGAGTTTATTGTTTTTCAAATCTCTTTGTCCTCTTATATTCCTGAATATCAGTCGTTTTCATGTGCATTTATCAAGTTCTTGATAAAAAGTGTGCGCAGATATCATGCGAGCTTCTCGAAAATTCAACTTACATTCTGAGAGGACAAATTATGGTACTGCCATACACTGTTAATGGTGTCGTAGATGATTGCAGCTTTTATGTTCATTAAATTATGAAGCGCATGCGTCATGCTTGAGCGGTTACCTGTTGTGTATATATGCATTGTTGTAATGTTGTTTTATACGAAATAAAACGTTGATTTTTAAGAAAAATTTGTCCATTGTTTATTTTTGTTATGCTTCCCGGCACTGTTTGAGAAGGTGGTGTAATGATTGGTCCCATTACTAAATTTTAATACAATGATTCTTTTGTTATTGGTGACGAGAGTTTCTTGTTTAATTATTGTAATTGTCTGATTGCTAATTAAGAGATAACCTAGATCGTCAGTAGTGGCCTTAAGAAGCTTTCGTTATGCTCTCTCCACATGGCGTACTAAATACCATCGTGCGGGAGTATAGTAATCGGCAACCGTATTTACTACTGGATGACTACTCAGTGTCACTTGCAAATTTTGTTAGTGATAGAATTTAATTATAACTATTTTTATGGGACATTAGACAATGACCAACAATAATAGAATTATCGTCACCCCATACATTATTTTGCTTCGATAAATAGTGCGCTATACGTTTTTCACTCATATAAGGTAATGACATATACGACATGCCAGATTCATTCTCGTACATCAATATTTTTATACTGTAGAATTTCTTTATTAATCCTTTTTTATTTATTTAATCGGAATGGGACCAGAGAGGAAGAACAAGGATGAAGAGACAAAAGATACTTTATTGTGAAGAATAGAAAATATGAAGCGTGTTAGCGTTCGATCGCGCACAGCGTCGCGCTTCTTTTTCTGAGATCTTGCACATCCGCACCGCTCGAGCTCCATGCTCAATCTCATCTTTTCTTTATTCTAACGTTCGGCAGGTCACACGTTAACGGTTTCGGCGGCTGCCAGTACACACCCCTTGACCGTTACATTATCTTCGCAGAATTATGACGCTCTCTGATAAAAAAATAAAATAAATATAGCGAAACGCCACGCATCCCACAATACTACATATAGAAAAAACATGAGTATGTAAATAATATTGAAATTAAATATCCTGAAGGATCGTCTGCTCGTTAAATTTAGTTTCTCATGGTACCAATTAATGGACAGAATGTTCATGGGATTATTACTAAATGAAGTTCTCAACCTAAAAATAGTTCTATAGTAAAAGTATTAACTTTGTGAGATAACGGTCTTAAGACGAATGCATGTATTCATATAAGAGAACATGGCGAACGTGCAAAACTTTGAACACATACGCGTTACAACAATTGTCCATATATCCAATGAGAAACATAGATAAAATGATGGTCTAAATTTATTAAGCCTAATGTACACTCACTTCGACTGGAGAAAGAAATGTCTTTCGCGAAATTCATAGAGTGCACGAGCAAAATGGACATTAATTATCAGAGCAGAGTTTGTCGAATGAAAGGGAAAGTATTGAACGCTCTGTAATGCGATTTTCATATTATATCCACAGACTAAATCAGTTCCGTGACAGTGAAAGGCTGCCCAGTATATTAAGACGAGAAATGCTCGAAGATGTATCAGTCGTAGAAGCGACTTCTTCTACTAACAACAGCCCCAGTGCACAGCCCAAAATTCACGTGCTTAGCCATGAACAGAATCGTGAGTAATCGTGAGGCACACCTGCAGTAGATTTAATAAGGATAATCATAACAAACGGATCCATTAGCGATATTCAAATTATTGCACCATAGCATTTGCCATTGTAAACTCAAGGAAAATTTCTTGATGTTTTTTAATAACTCCTAAAGTCATAAAACCAAAAATCTTTTCACAGAAGAAAATTATTCTCAATTTTTTAACGGATTAACGGTTCAAAGTTTTATAATAATCGGATTTGATCCTTTATGCAGGTACTACTTTCTCTGCTGTCCCTGGCGGTGGCTGCACCAAATCCGTCTATCTTCAACCAATATGGAGGTCAGGATCTCGTGCACCAATTCACCGAGCAAGTCAAAAGGTCCGACCATCAAGAATTGAATGCTGGTGGTTCTGAGGGTGGTTACGGTATCGAAGATTATGGAGGATATGATGGTTCATCTGGTCATCTGGAATCTGCTGGTGGTTACGATGCAGGTCATTCCGGAGCACAAAGCTTCCATGGATTTAGTGACGGAGGTCACCAGAATTATGCCGCCTTTGAGAGCTTCTCTGGAGGTCATGGTGGTGGTGATGGCGGTCATGGAGGTGCTGGCATCTCTCTTGATGCCGGTCATAGCTACATACACAGTGTTCCCGTTTCGGAACACGTGGAGGTTACCAAGCCTGTAGTTGTTCCCGTTTACAAGGAAATCGGTAAGATGCTTGGTCACGAAGTTAACCAAGTGAAACAAAAAATATTATCTGGAGTAACTGTTTTCTCGATCATTAAACTGATTTTTCTTTTCGTAGGTGTTCCAGTTCCTCAAGCGGTGAAGATCAACGTGCCACACCCTGTGGCCGTAGGTGTTCCCCAGCCCTACCCTGTTGCTGTGCCCGTAGCTCAACCCGTGCCTATTCAAATCATTAAGACCATTGCTGTGCCTGTCGAGAAGAAGGTTCCTTATCCTGTTGAGAAGCACATCCCGGTCCCAGTGGAGAAGCACGTACCCATCAAGATTGAAAAGCACATACCTGTTCCTGTCATTAAGCCTTATCCCATCAGAATTCCTGTCTACAAAACCATCTATCATCATGCCAAGAGCAGTCATTAAACTGCAAGGGTCAGGATCTTATTTTTAGTCGAAGTTGAACGTGGGCGATATCATCGGGGAATATGACTCCAGATTCACCCAGTTCCTTGCTTCGGGATACCGGAGAAAGTCAATGAAAAACCCATGTCGATATCTGTTCTGGTTGTTAAGTTTTCTATGCGCTGTTGTTTTGTATATATTATGTTACGCTGTAGGATTGTTTTTGTTGTTCAGTTTTTTATATATAATTTTTGAATAAAATTTATACAAAATATACGTACTGTATTCTTAATTTTAGGTGAAAGTTACTGGGTTTCTCATAAAATTCACTTCTTTTGTTGGTCGGGAAGCACGTGTACGCGTGTTGTGTGAAAAATTCTCGTGGTATTTTTTATTCTATTGCCTTTCAAAATTCAAAGAATTACCATAATGCTTTCACTTAAGATGATTAATTATAATCAAGGAAAATTATGATCATTTAATCATTTAGAACAAAAAGATAAATTTCAACTGAACATGACGGACATTCAGAAATGTTGGATAAAGATCAAGGCTTATGTGCAATTTCACCTTTCACTCAATTTCCTCCTTTTTACGAAATTGACTGATAATATCGTGAGAAATGGATTTTGAGGGGATTGTTATAGGAAAATTATCAGAAAGCAATTAAACGCTTTTGATGTGATAACTTTTGAATTTATTGACTTGTAATTCGAAAACAGAAGTACAGATTATGAGTATCGTCCTTCCTTGTAATCAAAGGTTCAAAAATGGGAGCTGAAATGATAACGCCCGGGAAGTGGGTGGTGGTAACCCGAGTCGAAATTGAAAAATCATTGTAGACCTCCAAGTGGCGAAACCGGGAATGCATCGTCACTTCAGGAAATGCAACCATTTCAGTAACTATTATTGCACTTCTACAAATAATAAGGTAAATGATGATTTCGTGGGAATTAAAATAATATCTATCTTATTTTCCACAATAATTTCAAAATCGTGTAAAATGAAATAGTGGGTGAAATCAAGTCCAACGCACTCATGAGATTTCTTGCAACCTGTGTATCGGCAAGATGAAAGTAAAGATTCCGATTAAAAGTAGATATTTTGTAATAAGAGAATAAGAGTCATCTTCAAATAAAAGCACCATAAAAGAATAGTGCATGAAAGTGTTTTTAGAAACTGGCTTTCTTTGAAAATATAAGTGATTGAATCAATGTAATTTTGTTGAGATAAATTCCATTCTATCTTTACAGAATTCCTTTGACATTCATTGCAAGATTCCATACAAAAAAGGAATCTAATTATTCATATCTTCGTGTTTTCTTCAACTCAATCTCAGTAAATATCAAGGTAGCAAACTCGATAGTCGCGAAATGTAAAATAGTGTAAAATCTTGATAGAGATATTATTGTAAATAGTAACAGTAAATAGTAACAGCAAAAGTACATTTAAAAAGCAATGCATTGTGTATATCTATATATTGAATCACCATTCATTCGTGTATTCATTATTTCACACAAGCACGATGAATTAAGTTGCGTGGCAAGACTGCCAATTTTCATTCAAGTTTAATGATCGATAGTTATCATAAGAAAATGCGGTTTTTGTAATGACTTCATATGTATTTAAGGAACGAAACGTCAAGGTGTGCCAGGGAATTAAATACTCCCCATGTAAAAACTAAATAAAAATTAGAGGTTTTAACGAACGAAAGGCGGAAGCGGATTAAGATTATGAATTCAAATTATGTAAGATTCACGATCACACTACCATAGCAATACGAACTACGTAAACCAACCGGCATCAGATAGTGAAGGTATTGGCTACTATTCTATGAAATAGTGGGGTTGCTTCTCTTTCATACACAGGGTATATAAGTCACCAGAGTGACAATTGACTTCAAGTTGACGTAAACTTCTCATATAGTCTTGAGGAACTCACAGCCTCTTCATACAAAAACCATGATCAGAATCGTACGTACAAAAAATAATTCGTCGATAAGAAGAATAGTTAGAAATAAGAATCAACATTCTACAAAACATTGCACAAAAACAATGTTAAGCGTTATTACTGAATAACATAGAAAAATCATGTCAGTTTGAGTAAAAATTAATATATTTGTCCAAGGTATTAATTCTGGGGGCTGTCGGTCATTGTTGGGCATCCGGATGGGACTTGGGTGGACATGGAGGAGGCGGCTTGACCTTGGGTGAAATTTCACTTGGCGGTCATGGTCACGAATTGCCAGCGATCAGCCTTGGACATTCCGGTTTGGAATTTTAAACATGAATAATCAAATCTGAGTCTACTATATTTACGTGTAATTTGACTAGAATAAAAAGTGATTACTATGATTGCTTAGATGTCTTCGGTGGACACAATGGATTTGGAGGTCATGGCATCGCCTTGGGTGGACATGGTGGTTGGGATTCAGAAATCAGTATCAGTCAAGCTCATGGAGGTCTTGGCATCTCCTTGGGTGGACATGGTGGTTGGGATTCGGATATCAGTATCGGTCAAGCTCATGGAGGTCATGGGATCAATGTTATTCCAGTGGTAAAAGAAATTGGTAAGATATTTTTTATAAAAATACTGATACTGTAGTGAATTACATGAAAATCATGGATCACCTGTTTCTTTGATCAGGTGTCCCTGTCGTGAAGGAAGTTGAGATCAAAATTCCACATCCGGTTGTGCAGACTGTTGCACAGCCATATCCAGTGGCAGTTCCTGTTTCACAGCCAGTTCCTTATGAGGTATTTAATGTTCACTTGATTACCATAGGCACATGATATTGTTTACAACCGGTTTCATCTGAGGTTAATCGATTATTTATTATGACTTACAGGTGATCAAGCCGGTGTTCAAAAAGGTGGAAAAGAAGGTACCAACCCCAGTTGAGAAAATCATACCTGTCAAAGTTGAGAAACATGTACCGTTCAAGGTTTACAAGCATATTCCAGTTCCTGTTGAAAAGCGGATACCTATTAGGATTCCTGTTTACAAGACGATCGTTCATAGTAGCAAAGGTCATTAAAGACTCTCTACCCACGTCAATAACTTATAACTACAATGTTTGAGGGTTTACACTTAACCGTAGTTGCAATTTCATACTTTGTCTTAGTCAATAATAATTGAAAGACAGAAAACAGTAAACATTGACTGTATAAAGTTATGTTTTGGTAGGTAGAGATTCTATGATTGCTTTCAGTTGCAATACCTGCATTTGATTGTAGTTTCAAGCTATACAATATTTTTTAATTTCGTGTTTCATATTTTTTTTATTTGTACAAACGGTAATTTATGACGATATATGATATATCAACGTCGCAATGCGGACGCCGTTTGACGATTCTGTTCTGTGGTGTCTATTTCTTTATTCTAAGAAATGTAAATAATCGAAAGTCTTGTAATATAGTAATGTAACATTATAACTCTTATTTGTGGTTTACATATGGCGTTCTCTTACTTTCCCTTTCAAATCACGTTATATGTCATATAAATACGTTAAACATTATTTGAATTTGAAACAAATTAAAACTTTCTTGTTTTAACAGTTATCTGCAAGCTATGCTTAAACAATTTTATATTCTATTTCGCATAACTATGTATATTGTTTCCGATCTTATTCTGTTGGTGCAATTAGTCAAATAGCTTTATAAAACCACCCACACCCTGATTTCCGTGTATAACAAAAAATATTAGACTTGCATTCAGAGTATGAATTTCTCTGTATTTCAAGAAATCCTATTCTAGAAGCGAGGAAGTACTAATTATTGAATTTTCAACAGTACAATTAATAAACCTTTCAAATTTTAGTTAACATAAAGAAAGCTCTCGTTCACTGTTTAATATATTTTGATCACTTTTATACAATTAACTAATTCCTCGTAATCTACGGCATATTTCCCCATCAAATTAATTTAAGTAGTCCGTACTATTCTTGTACAATATTGTCACGTACGATCATATTATTATGTGTACAATTAACTGAATAACTTAACCATGTTAAACATAATTACAATTTGCGTTCATCTATTCGAATAATTGATCGAATGTAATGTTCAAAGGTTGTTGAACCGCTGAAGTACAAAACACAAAGCATGCGGTAGTCATTACGTGCCTACATTTCACTTAACAAAACGAGAAAGACGGCGATTTCTGAGAACACAAGCATTGTACCAACAATTTTCTTGTTCGACAGCGTTAAGCATTTCTACAGACAGTTTAAATTTAATTATCCATTAACAAGAAAGGAATACAAGTGAGACAAATTGATATGTCTAGAGGTTAGCGCCCTTGTTCCGCAATTCGCAATTGTACATTATATTGTATTAAAAATTAATTAAAATGATAAATATTACTATGGTACTTTGTTGTCGTGCTCAATTACACAACATAATTATAGACCGTCATGGATCGTGTAATTTAAAGAGATTATTAACGCGATTATTTCACTCGTTATTTTGTGTCATATCAAATTGACAATATGTCTTAAGTATCTACTGTAACATACGTGTCAGATTAAATTGAAAGTCAATACTGTGGTATTTAATAATTCCGAAATGGATGATACTTACTTTTACCATTCGCAAAAATCGAAGTAAAAGATTAAGTGCATCTTGAAGTTTGTATATGAAGACGTACAAGTAAAGCTGAATAATGTGAAATCGAAAGGCGTCATTCGTAAAATCAGTATGTTGTGCTAATACGTACGGCTCCACAGCTATGTTTGCATAAGTACGCGTTGTTGAAAGGGAATAAGAAGCTGCGGCGAAAGTTATCTTTTAGTTGATTTTTCATTCTCCAATCTCTTCACATAAAAGAAGGAAGCTAAGAATGAGCAATTGTGTATCAACCATTAACCCCTTGTGCGGCAAGAGAAATTTCACTGTTTGTGCCCCAAACGCGGAAAAAAAGTATTTTGATTTTAATGAAACATCGCACCTAAGGGTTTTTTTGGTTGCTGATTACGAATTTGAGGTCACAATTCAGAAATTCAAAATGGCGGATCCAATATGGCGGATCCAATATGGCGGATCAAAATTCAAAATTGATTTACTTCGAATGAAAATCGGCACTCGGGGGTTTTCGAGGTCGCTGATTACGAATTTGCACTCGAAACACCAAATTCAAAATGGCAGATCCAATATGGCGGACCAAAATGTACTTAATTCGCACGAAAATTGGTATTAGAGGACTTTCGAGGTCGCTGGTTACGAATCTGCACTAAAAATTTGAAAATTCAAATTGTTGGCTAAAATCTATACTAGTACCTATACCAGTAATACTAAACTAGAACTAATACTTTATATTTAATTTTTGCATTGTGGTCTGCCATATTGGATCCGCCATTTTGAATTTCTGAATTTTGAGGCAGATTCGTAATCAGCGACCTTGAAAACCAACGAGTACCAAATTTCGCGAAAATCGTTCGAGCCAATCACAAAATAATCGATGTGCGCCCTATGGCGTCAATACCGCTTCGGGCACCAAAAAAATGTGCGCCATATGGCGTCAATGCCGCTCAAGGGGTTAAGAATACATTCCTGATTTAAATCGCTCGCAGTTAATAACCTAATACATCATTCCAATATATATATATATATATATATACAAACATATATATATATATCTACAATCCTCTGTTCATTATCATATTAATCAATAACCTTCAATCAAAATAATCATGTAGGGTTTTCTTCAATCCCAATCACATCTAATAAACATGAGAATCCCGATCAATAGTATAGAATGAATAGAAAGATAGCAGCACTCTATATTCGTCATCAAAGTGAATGGAGGGACGCCCTTTCACACTGGCCTTTAATCATTTACGTAGACTGACATATAACGATGAAAGACTTTCACTCGACGTCAGGGACCACGTGTCTTCATTGTCTCCCTATGTAGAATATTACGTGGATACTTAGGAAAGTTAATATTTACCTATGAACCGAAAGCATGAACTTAGAAATTCATATAAATATCAAAATTGGATTCAGTATCATTTTATCACCACTGATGACACCAAATTATCTGATAGGCTATTTCTCAATTCCTTTGAATGCTGCCTAGTGATTTCATATCGAATTTCTATATTAGACATGGATATCTGATAGTTTCACTAGAAATTAGAAACGCATGAATTAGAAATGATGAACTCTGCATGTGGATAATGGAAGGAAATGCTTTCAGATAAGTATGCATATCTATAGACTATAATGAAAAAACTTGGTTAAACCGAATCATCAAAGCTCCTGGTGTTGATGAACCTTTGCACGTGGCTCCGCGCAAAGGATATAAATTGGGGGTCAATATTAAAAAGTTTTCAAAATTCAAAATGGCGGATCAGCATGGCGAAAAAAATGACAAAATAACTCGAATTTGTATGAAACTTAATAGTCGGTGGTTTTTGGGGTCGCTTATTACGAATCTGAGACTAACTTTTAAAATTTCAAAATGGCGAGACCAATATGACGATTTGACATTGCAAAAATGGACTGTTTTACATAAATCCCTAAGTACTGAGTGTCATGTAAGTCGATCTAATTTTGGCAATTTCGATCCGCCATATTGGATCCGTCATTGAAGTTTGGAATTTTGACTGCAGATTCGAAGATAAAAATTCCGAAGTACGTCTTTAGATTTTTAGCTACTATTGTTAAGCTATAACTGTATTTATTCTGTAAAAAGCATGATTTTTGGTACTTTGTTTATTTATAAAAAACGCTACGTTGTTAATTGTGATTTAAAAATATAAGAATATAAAATGTCTGAGTGGATTTATTGAAGAAACGTCTTTAAAAAAAAATTAAGTCTGTCATAAAGTAACCATCGTGTGTGAGTAACGATATGACGCAAAGGGTTAAATATGAATTTAATAATTTTCGTATCACGTTCCATTATATGAATATTATGTACTTTTTATCCGATCCTGAAATATCGCTCGAAAAAGCTTCACATGATCCTTTCGAATCGATAAACCAGTTTGGACTTTCCAACGCCCGATAATAACTGTTTTTACCCGACAAAGTATTTACTGACTCGAAAAGATTGTTTATCTCAGGGAACATGTATTTATTCTTGTTGTACGTACGAGATATTTGTACGCTTCCTAGAGCAAAATTTGCTGTCACTTCCTGTATCTGCACGTAACACATTGATGCACTGGAAGAGTACAAAAAAAATGTACAGGCAAACGCACTTACAGGGTAGAGCAGTTACAAATGGTCATAACAGAAATGGGAACTGATTACAAAGTGAAATAGGAAACGCATCCTGCAGGAAACTCCCATGGGAACCAAGTTAAGAAACGTTCTCTGAGAAGCCTAGTTACTTCCCGTGAACATAATAAGTCTTATGTGGTCCTTGATGCCGGAGGCACACGCGTAAAGCGTCCTATCCTTTGGTGAACAGAAGTCCAAGTGCAATTTACTGCTCGTTATAAAGGCTACCGGTTCTTTCGCTCTTTTCTTTCAGTTTATTTTAATTGATCTATTTGGCTCTTGCAAACCACAGATCGAATGGTGGAATGACAGGGTGTCATACTTTCGTTTCGCTATACCTTCTCTTCGTTTCGTAAGAAATACTGTCACTACACTGCTCCGCCATTCAAATTTGCAAGTCGATTCAATTAAAGCGACATCAAGTGCTCTAATTTTTATAGGAATAAATAAACCAATGCAAAGAAGAAAGAGATTCGACCAAATGGATGTATTGTGGTTCCTTTCATATCGTCCGTTGTCCTCTGGAACCCTAGTCTATTGATCATTTCTAGGATGCTTTCTTACTATATTTACGGAAGAGACTGGAGTTTAGCAGAGGTGTTTAGTGAAAGGTGGTGGAATCGATCTAAGTATATAAGCTGCGAGTTAGCCCCTTGTAGACATTCAACATTTGAATCTTTGTGCTAACACAACCTTCTAAGCATTATCAACATGAACAAGATTGTAAGGGACTTTGATTGAAATTGCTAAATAAATGGCTAGATGAAATTTATTATGAAGAAAGTGAAGTGACATTTTGATAGCATTTCATAAAGAGGAAAAATTTTGGGGCTATGTATCACGGAATATTGTAATGGATTAGTCATGAGGGATTTAAGGATTAATCTATATATTAGCATATTAGACTTTGTAGAGTATTATATTTTAAGCGCTTTTATATGATTATTGGATTCATGAAATGAATATTTTGACAGATTTTTGTACTGGGGCTTATGGCTCTTGCCTCTATCGTAAAGGCTAGTGGATATGGTCATGGCGGAGAGGAGGATCATGGTGGATCCACTTATGAAGAAAAGTCTAAAACTGTACATGTTCCCATTTATAAGAAGTATGGTAAGTTTTTTTTCGAAATTTTCATACTACATATTGTACATTCACACGTTATGTTACAAAATTCAACGACATAACTTTACTTTTATAGTATATTTTAAATGTCGAATAAAACTTTACAACTCTTACTATTAAAATAGAATAAATATATTATTTTTCAATATCCATAAAAAATTTAGGTGAATAACTTAATATTGCGTCATTTTTTTATTTATTTTATTTTCTTTTTACTAATACGTTAAATTGTTAACAATAAATAATATTACTATATGTTTTCAGCTATCCCTATTCCTCATCCCGTTCCCGTGCAAGTCCCTCAGGAAATCAAAATCCCCGTTCCACAGCCATACCAAGTTCAGATTCAGGTTCCTCAGCCATACCCTGTCGAAGTGATCAAGCACATCGAAGTGCCCGTTGAGAAGCCAGAGCCTTACACCGTTGAGAAGCATGTAAGTCCTATAAAAATACTAAACTTTATATCACAACTAAACAATTAGAATTTCATTATTGTGAACATGAGAAACGCCTTAAGACCATTCAACCCAACAGATACTACAGTAGAACACAACATAACAAGAAAGGATCTTTAGCAGCATTTTCTCATTATAGAATATGTAGACGGAATTTCCATACATAGAAAAACTGGAGGAAATATTTTCGATAGAACCAGAAAAACAGCGAAAGATACGTAATTAGTTATCAGAGATTAAACAGTAAAATTTTCTTGGTTTCGCAGGTTCCATTCATTGTGGAGAAGCCATATCCTG
Source organism: Pachycephus smyrnensis (assembly GCA_030142225.1). Taxonomy (NCBI): domain Eukaryota; kingdom Metazoa; phylum Arthropoda; class Insecta; order Hymenoptera; family Cephidae; genus Pachycephus; species Pachycephus smyrnensis. The sequence goes on along the minus strand of JARQST010000096.1, from coordinate 498,773 downwards.
TTTACGTCGAGAAGAAGTTCCCTGTGCCAGTCGCGAAGCCATACGCAGTTCATGTTCCTGTCTATAAACACGTGTTCCACCATTCATCCGGTGGCAAGGGCAAAGGCTGGAACTAAATCTGTACTCACGTGTCTTATAATTTGATGGCTGGGACAGTATCAAGTTTGAAAAAAAAGTGATAAAGATTCTTCATAATTACGTAAACCCTAATCATCCAGGAACGATATGCATAGTATCAGCATAATCCTGACTTCCACGATGATTTAAACACTGGAAATATATATATAAAAAATGACGAGTTACCACAGTTGAAATATTGAGTATGAAGAATCTTGGATTGATATTTCAAAATCGAATGAAAGAAGAACAACTGCCACGAGTACCCAGTAACCTAATCTATCCTGTACATAGATCAAACTTGTTTGTGTTAGTTTTGTTATTGTTGTTGATTGTTATCATACGTTGACGTCTTTTTTATACAACACAGTGCCTGTTATTTTTTTAGCGAGCGATTTTGGAATAAAATATACATTTGAAAATAATTGATTAGCTTGTTCCAAAAAAGTCCTATAAATAAGTCCCAAAAACCAGTAAAAATCTCCAGTAGGAATGTTCGAACGGGTCAGATCGAGTGAAATGAGATTGAGTTGCTGGATGGAAAGTATTGGAATGGGTGAATGCGAACAATCACTCCAAACCAAAAAAGTAAAAGACAAGAAACCCCTCCCTTTCTACGTCCATAATAATTCCGGAATAAAAACAGAAACAGCGAGACATATAACTTGCTGTTGTATTTCCATAATCGGTTAGCTTCGTTACGATCGGCTAGAGTTGAGCCGATAATCCGGAAATTCTGTCCGATCTCGATTTACTATAATGAGTTTGAGTGTGCATGTTCCTACATCATCGTGTGAAACCACTTTTACTTGAGATGAACTTTCACTGTTCCGCTTGCGGATACGAATAGAACAGTTAGATTTAAATCTCCAGACATGCTGCATTTGTGTGTAGAACAAAGAATGACGTAAGAAGTAAATTTTTTATTTTATTTGTTACAAAATCTAGTCAGTTCGATAAAATGATGTACAGAGATGACACAGGATTTTTTTGTTTTGTTTGGTATTATTTTTAACTTACCACATTTATAAATTTGACTTCTATAAAACTCAATGAAATTCAGAAAGTGATTAGTTTACAATTAATGCCCCATATTTAGTGGATTTTGGAGCGCTGGCAGTTTAATTTTATTCGAAGAAGAGTAATTGAAATAAGTCAACTTGTGTCTGTGACTATTTTAATTATTGACGGAGTTTATTATCGTATTCTGTTAAAGTAATTAGGTAGATTAAAATGGGAATGGTAGGATCGCAAAAACTTTCTAGTGCGATTCGATAAATGGCAGAAATAAGGATAATAAAACCGTGACATATAGAGGTTTAGATATCTCTTTCGCTTCGTATTATTTATATCTTCATATATGTCAATGCTAATGATCCGAATTTTAATGATTTCAATAAATGTATTGACTGTATAATTAACTGACAATTTTAGCTTTCCGCAAAATATTTGAAGGGTAATAACGAGGAGCTCACTCGGAAACAAGGATGATTTCCGAAATTTTGTTTAGCAATTGTATTATTATATATATTAAGACATTTAATATAATTGTTAAAAAATTCCGAAAGTCACTCTTGTTTTCAAATCAGCTCCTCGCTATTCCCCCTTAATTGCCAAATAGACAGGTTAAATAGCCATATGCGGCACGTCGATTAAATTTAAAATAATTCACGCAGTCATAAATATAGCATATATCGTTATTTAGTCACGGCAGCCAAAATTTAGAAAGCATGAAAAAAATTAGACTGCTTGTACTCGGAGTCAAATTAACCTTTTTAAGAAGACGATAACGGTCGATGAAATGGTTAAAGATAAATTAATCAAATTTATCTAAAAAATCGAAATTTAATGACCCTAAGCCTACGAGAACATATGTTAAAAACGAATATGAGAACTACTTGCAATTACTTTTTGTCCACGTACTACGATCGTATTGGACGTAGATTGTAATTCGTATCCTCTAGCAATTCTCTGGTCAATCTTTTTTAAATTATGAGCAATCAATAAGAAGTTTTCCTCATACATAAACAACCAGCAGGATACTACAAAAGATAACATAACTTCCTATTCGATGCTCATATAAATTTAATTTAATTACAGAATGGTATATTCAGTAGAAGTAGATATCAAGTATAGTCAATCCTAATACACAATAGACGTTCGATCTGCCATACTTCCAAACTTTTTGCTATAATAAGAACACTGATTGTAATATCTAAATATTAATACCAATTGGTGATGGTCCAGTTAATAAAAACTGTAATTCATACACCCGCTAGAGAGTTTTAATGTGAAAAAGAATCTTTGGCACGAGGCAAAATAGCATTATATTTGGGGCGTGTGCGGCCGTCAGTGAACAGGGAATTGTGAACGTCAGGATATTGATGCTAGAATCATACTCAGAATATCATTATATGTTCGTATAGAGACCGAGCACCATTCTGTGAACGTGTGTACCACAAATAGAACACCTCGAGTCGAGTAATGAAGAGAAGGGAGAAAGTGCTTGTGGTATATAAACACTTGGCCGTGACTTTGAAAGCGTCAAAGTGACTGAGACTCGAACTAAGCAGGGGCTTTGTGGAATTGCCTTCTCATTGATAAATTGTGGAACCATGAAAATTCTCGTAAGTATCTACACAAGTTTTTATGAATAGTCTATAAATGGCGCTAAGATATTGGAGAACCAGACTTCTAGAATTTTAAACAATTTTGAACATGTTAACAAACATTGTCACGCATTTAGACGAATCCAATTCGCCTTAAAATAAGAATAAAATATTTTTTGTGAGAAACTTTGAATGAATTCCTTCTACTAAAAGAAATTTTTTTCAGATTTTAACATTTTTGGCAGTCGGCGTCTGGGCCTGGGAAGACGAACATGGAGGATCTACTTACCACGAAACTTCGAAAACTGTGGAAGTTCCTGTTTATAAGAAATATGCTATACCTATACCACATCCGGTACCAGTTGCAGTACCTCAACAGATCAAGGTTCCTATTCCACAACCTTACCAGGTTCAGGTACCAGTTCCACATCCGGTCCCGGTTGAAGTCGTGAAACACGTTGAGATTCCCGTTGAGAAACCTGAGCCTTACATCGTTGAAAAGAAGGTACAGCACCTAGTAATTATTTTTGCTAATTATTATCATCTTATAGTAATTCCGTAATTTTTTCATCGACACTTCTTCTTCTTTCAGGTGCCCTATGTGGTCGAAAAACCATACACAGTGACCGTAGAGAAACATTTCCCGGTGCCAATTCCAAAACCATATCCGGTTCACGTACCAGTTTACAAGCACGTCTTCCATCATCAAAGCAAAGGTCACGGTTGGAAACACTGATTTCGATAACAAAGTCTGCTAACCGAGAACTTCGTTGCCAAAAAAAACCTCATGGTTCCTCGTAAGCAGATTGGATAGGTTCTATACAAACTGTAAATAGTTTTTTGTTACTCTTTTTTGTTCCACTTTTGTTATGTTTTCATAATAAATGACTTTTACAATATATACCGACTATTCACTTTCTTCTATCGGGTGTCACTTACGCACATGAGTTTTCTAAATGTGTGCGAAAATGTTGAGACTGAAAGTATCTTGAAAGTGGGATACGACATACGAAAGTGATATTTATTTCAGTCTGACGTTTGATAAGGGTAAGCTTCATTTTCGAGGAATCATTTATTTTCGAAAAAGATACAAAGATTTGAATAGCTATTTCGTCAATACAATTTTTAACGGATGTTGTATGAAAAATATTCTGGATTGATCATGAAATGTCTAGTACACTTTCACAAGTATTTAATGGATTCTTTGAGCGATTGATTGCATGTCATCCGCTTTACTAGCTGAGTTTTCTCAGAATTTATTGGGACTTTACTTGGAGGTTGTTTGGCATTAGAAACGATGGCGAAGACCAAGAGGAGAAGGACGACAACGTAACGCAGTCCCGTACACGTCGTTGTACTCTTATGGTTTACGATTTATTCAGGAAACGACCATTGGGCGCGATCATTGCATCATGGGCCAGACCACTTTTTGCACCGTACAAGGGAATTTCATTTCATTCCATTTAATTCCACTTCGCAAGAAACCCGCTCCTATAATGTGGAGCAGAGGTTTATAAAATGCTGGGACACACCTGACGCGCATTTAGTTTTATTCCCGGCATTTGATGCACCGGTTAGATTTTTAATTAAAAAAAATTAAAAAGAAAAATTTGAAATATGTACGGCCAATCGGTGAGTATTCAAATATTTTTATTTCGTTTTCAGTTGATCAATCATGTTTCAAACACGTTAGTTACCTAACAAAAAAATTGAAGAAGAAAGATTAATTACAGATCATTTGAAAATTCATTATCGCTATTTAAAAAAAACTTTTTTATATAAATTGACAGGTATTTTATTTACTATGGCTTTCGAGTGTTTTCGCCGAAATGCCTATGAGTATGCCTATGGAGAACAAGCCCATGATAATGGCGGAAGAGAGCGCGCCAAAAGAAACTGAAGCCATCGTCGGCAATTCGATTTCACCGTGTCCGCCATTTTATCCGAATTTTGGACTTTACTTACCACCACCGAGTTTCTCACGACCATATGGACCACCTACGTATCCCAAGAAGGAAATCGCTGTATCATTAGCAGACACAGCGACTCAAGTGCAGTTCATACATAGACCGAGCGCCATTGCAGTTGTGCCAAAACAAACAATTTCTTACGTGAAACCTGTTCATTCGGCTGTGAGTTTCCAGACAGTGCAGCGGCCAATTATTCATCACATTCCGCAGATTCATCAAATTCATCCGACTCATCCAATAATCAAGCAACCAGCGTATGCTGTTCCAACATTTATGCCTCCAAAAGTGATATTTGAGAAGCCGAAAATTTCCTATGTTCCACTCCATACCAAACCGATAATTCAACCTATTACCTATACGAAAACAATAGCAAAACCAATTTCATTCTCGGCAATGAACTTTAAAAAGTATGAATATCCAATTGTTTATCAAAAACCAACTATTTTGTTTAATCCCGCTCCCGCATGCGAACACAGTCCTCCACCGCCTCCACCACCTCCTCCACTTCCTGTCATGGTACCTGCTCCCCAACATATTTCGTACACTTCAGTTCATCCAACTGTCCCAGCAAAGTTAATCCATGTACCACCGCTTATTTCATACGTGAAGGTAGCGCAACCTATATTTCATGCGGTGCAGCCAATCACCTATTCTGCACATGCACATTCAGCTGTAAATGTACAAGCACCCGCACAAGCTCCTACGCCTGTAACTAAAGCATCGGAAATAATTACTCATCCTTGCGTAAAATGATAAAGAAATTACGGGAATTCGATTGTATTTTCAACATGCAGAATATTAAATTTCTTAATACCTGTACTTGATGTGTCGCAACAGGTGGTTGTTTATTTTCTGAATTCCTATAAATAAGTTTATTTCTAATGAGGTATACTGGAATTATATTTGCTTTAGGATTCTGTACAGCTTATCTTGACCATGCTATGTATATTCCGTCTATTGTTGAAGATTAGCATGTGTAAATATTGAAATCAATAAATTGTAATTTTAAAACGTAAATAACGTTTACCTAATTCATTTTAATATTATTCATTGAGAATTTGTTTTAGTCTTATTCTTGGTGTATAAACAATAGTTTTCTATTTTCTATATTCTCTTTAGGATCCATCTGATTATTCATTGTTTATAAAAAATATGTATTTGAAATATAATTCATTTCGAAATCATTTCAAATATATTAACTCTATAATATATTAGCTTTGGCGAAAAAATACATACTTATTTAAAACATGAAATTAGGAACGATGAACATATCTTCTGTTATGTTGAGATAAATGTCGTAATTTAAGTATCTTCTAATGAATTATTAATATTAAACTTATATACCTATAATGCATATCAATATATTAATACTATGCACATAATATTACAACAAAAAAATAAAATTTAACAATCAAGATTGTCAAGTAATATGGAACGACGCGGATTCACTTCATCACTAGTGCCTAAATTATTATTACTTTTTAAGGTCAGAAAGCGAAGAAAAAGAACAATGAGAAATTATGTCGCTATCATTTACATAGCACCGCCTTTCGCTAAGATTTAAATTTGCTGAGTCGGTTTAACGCGAATTGTCGAAACACCGTATTACGAAATTTTTGTTTATTGTTCTCAAGACTTTTATTGCGTAGCTTATATTCCATTATTTATATTAAGAAATGCATAGTTAACTTTGTATATTCGTCTCAATGATGCCTCATTATACTTACCTAACTATACATATATATATTTGTCAGAATTTTATTATATCTTATATCTTTAACTACTTGCGCCGATCTTAACACAAGATGGACGACTTTGAATTACGCAAAAAAATGGACATACTGTCGAGTACGTGGTAAGTGCGTAGTCAGTCGTAAACCCGTATTCACCTATTCGACAATGGAGCGAATTGTTTCGCCTTGTTGAAATTGCACAAGGGACACAGAGCGAATACGTTTTCCCATACCCACAGTTATGATCGGCGTGACTTACGTCTATGCGAATGCGTCATAATGTGCAATTGTATACTTGTTCACTTATGGTGTTGGTATTTCCCATGAAATTACAACATGGATACCTTACCAAGTATAAAACAAGTCGTTGCGGGAAGATCTCATTTAGTAGTAATTGGTGCTAGGATTCGATAGGGACACCAAATTCACTATGGAAACTTCAGTAAGTAATTTCACGTGTGACCAATCAATATGGCAATGGAAATTTTTATTTTGTGATTCTTAATATAATACAAAATTATTCGTCGCGTGATGTGTAAGTTATTTATAGGGTTATTCGGAACTAATTACCCGAAGGGGGTATATATAATAATAATCGTCATACGAATTTAATGGACGGGTTAACTTCAGCCTTAGTTCTGAATAATGCAATACATACGAGTCTGTTCGTTTAATAATATCTTTTTAATCGTATTGGTTAAATGGATATTTTTGCAATTTGTAAAATATCTGGTTCAACTGGACAAATTAAGCAATTATGTAATTCTGTGATGTTTACAGCTATGTTTAGCGATAATTGTCCTCTGCCAAATGGAAAAAATATCAAGTGGCTTGGTGTACCCATATTTTCCAAATTTGAAAACTATCTACCATGGACATGGTGCGACGAGCTATCAAAATGTTGAAATTCAAAATCATGGTGACGTACCTGTGCCGGTGAAGTCACATGTAAACCATGGTTATATACGAAATTTGTCAGGATACCCTGATTACAATGGTGCATAAATGAATTATAATTACCTTATTATATACTGGTTAGCGTGATTACTGAGAGATTCGATCAAGGCTTTCTACGAGTTTAGCCGGATGTCAATTTCTCATAATTCTGTTGCAGGGGACCATAAACTTTCGTACGTGACTGCAATACCAATTACGGATTATCAAGATATTGAAAGCCAATTGATTTTATCATCCGCAGGTAAGTTTGAAGTGTGTTAGCGCATCCCTTAAGCCCATTTTACACGGGCCAAGATTGCAACCAATATCGTCCCGATTTCGGTTCGATATTGAACAGAGATTGTTTCCCTGTTTTACACGGTCCAAGTGATCTTATTATCGACAGCGTACAATCTTTTCTACTGTTTTATCATACGATAGGAAACATGTATACTGTTCTAGCACGTTGGCCGAAAGAAAGGGAGACTGATAAAAGAGAAACTGTTATTTTAACAGTAATACTATAAAAGCAATGGTATCTCTTTCGTTACAATGAAAAAAGATACCCTGATCCCACCAGTGTTACTCCCTCTCAGTATAACCGAGAACTTTCGATAACGCGGAAAAATACTTTAAGCGCCAAAGCGGAACAAGACGCAACTACGTGAACAGTTTAGAGCAACAATTTCCGTACTGACAATCTCGGGCCAATATTGGTTCTAGCTTGGCACGTGTAAAATGGGCTTTATTTTGAATCGAATGAAGAAAATAATGTAATTAAAAATTTTCATTTTAGCTCCATTTACGGATAGCAGCAGTGTACATATAAAATTTGCTGGAGATTCGGTGACAAATTATTATGATAATTACGATTTTCATCCAGAATATGAATATCATTAATTATTAAGTCTAACCACTGTTTAATTTAAAAATATATGAATAAACAAAGAATTAAGCTAATCTAACGGGAAATGGTCATAGAGGGTATATTTATTTTGCCACTTTATTTCAATTACCACTTTTGCATCCAATATACAGGCTAAAATAATAATCCATGTACATAACATTATATGGAGAAAACAACAGCATCTATATAGAATAGAATAGTTTATCTATACTCTGCTTGTTACGTTATGTACAACGATTTTGGCATCCGACCTGTCGCGGATTTTTCATGCAATAAAGTCTATCCATTTCACTTGGAGGATTTCTTTTTAGAAAAATCGGAGAAAAAGTATTCAAAAAGTGCGAACAATGCATCTCACGGTCGGACTCTAACTGAGGACTATAGAGGATTTCGGTACAAATAGGCGAGAATGTAAACTTTCTTCGAAAAAATGAATAAACAATCAAAATTGGCTTGTTCAAAGGATTATAAATAAAATTAGATAAGAAATGCCACCAAAATTTTGCGAGATATTTTGTGAAATGAACTTGGACGAGTTTCATATCTTGACACATTTCTTATCCTTAGTGAAACTGACTTGCCTCAGTTAAAGATAAACTTTCTGAATGTTTTTCGAAAACTTTTTCAAAAGGTAAGAAACTCGAAAACAGGCTATAGAACTTCATGAACATCTATACGTTGTATATTTTTGAGAAAACCAATATTCGCGGCTGTGTCTGAAATATTTTTCGTAATTGCACTGAATCTTAATAAAAAAATTCGAGTTTGTCGCGTTGCGAATCAACACGATGACAAAATCGAAGAGGACACGTGTGCTCTCAATAGAATTTGGCATGTACTAACAGTTGAAAAATATAGACGATATAAAATGGACACTAGAATCATATCGTGATCATTCACGCGTTACCTAAAGATTGACTAGATCACATTATTGACTACTTATAGTTTAAAAAAAGTTCTCCAAATTGGATATGGCCCTCTATCCAGAATTACTTATTCAACGTGCAACAAGGATCCATCTATCGCGCGATGAGACTCTTATAAAAAAATATTAGGTAGTATGAAGAACTACGCATTCCCGTTTCTTTCGTGAAATCGAAACGGCCTGAAGAATAATCGCTGTTAGATTTGATCCCAATTCCAATAGTTAACGAATAATTATAATTATCTTAAGAACACCGCTATAGTTAAAATGGTACGTCAAGCGTGCGCGCGATTTACACATAAAATTCGGTCTTAGATCCCAGTTCGTACTCGATCTTCTCGTTCTTATACATCTCCAGTACCTGTACCAAAGAGTTGAATTGCAATAAAATATTTTACAAAACAATCAAATATATTACACAATAAGGTAGCTTTTTAGTAAATTAGTCTAATAAAAAAAATTATATATATTCTATATGTCTATTCACCTACCGCATTCACGTCCTTCTGAAGTTCCTCGAGTTGCTTATCGTGGATGACCTTGAGCTTCTCCTTTTCTCGACTTTGAATCATTTGAGCGATCTTACGCTCTTCCATGAACTTCTTCGTGTTGTTTTGCTGCTTCTCCCTGAGCCGACCTTCCTTAATGCCACGTGTTTTTAAGGTCTTGTCGTTCATTACTTCTCTCATGCTCTCTACAGAGAGTCTTGCTTGTCTTGCGTTCATCTCCTTGATCTCGCGCTCGTGTCGCGCGGTCAATTGTTTTAGCTGCGCTAATTGAGCTGCCGTACAAAGTTTGCGCAGCTGTACACGTCGCTCTTCCAGGTGTGCGTGTACCATTTCGCGTTCTTCACGTCGCTGTCTCTCAGCCAAACGCGACCACTGTGCGGTTTGTTCAGATACTGCATTCCGAACAGTTGGATCTCTTGATAATTCAGCCTTGCTACAAGATTTAAGATACTTAGTCATGACATTAAATGATTTTATAATATCACCTAAATAATGATAACGCGATCAAGTTAAAATTCGCATCAATTTAAGGTGTCTCACTTCTTGCCCTTGATGATCTTTTCTATTGCTGCGCATTGCTGCTTCTGGACTGTCACTTTTTCCTTTTGATGTCGCTTTTTTAATGACTCCAACTCTTTCTGCTGCTTCCGCGAAATCTTTTGGAAGCCTTTCTCCATCCGTAGAGATTCAACAGTTATAGGCTCGAACTTCATTTCCTCTGGGCACAGTTAATAAAGTTTACTTGAGTTGCACTTCCATTCTAGTTAAGCATTGTTCTTCGTGTTGTAAATTCGCTGAAGTTGTTTTTCTTTTACGAACCTCGAGGCTTCGCTGCTTCGTGATGATGTGGCATTAAATCTCCAAGAGTTTTACTGTCGTTTTCTTCTATTCCTAAACCGCGCATTTTTCGCTGCGCTATAGCTTCAGTTTTGCCAGAGGTTCGCGGTGCCGAAAGTGCTTCCATAAATTCTGTAGTGACAATTACGTGTTAGATTCTATTAGTGTTAAGTGAAGTATTTAAGCTTACCTTGGAAACCATCGGGCACGTAAATTTTTATCTCAATATTGCAAAAGAGCATAGGGAGTGACATTGGGAAGTTGGCTTCGGTACGAAGAGCAATATGGCGATAGCCTGACTGAAGACCATCCAATGGGACGATTCTCTGTCCAAGAAGTCTTCCATTGGATTCGTCATAAACAGCAAATCGTAGAGCTGCTAAATCTGGTAAGACAACTTTTCGAAAGAGGAATGGTTCTTCATTGTACACTGGATTCAATCCATTAGCCGGCACAACTCGAGTGCGAAATTCCTTCCGTATTGTGTCTGTTGGTAGACCGTACATTTCTACTTCTACATAAGTACCGACCTTCTTGTCCGACAGAAATTGACCAGCAATTACCTGTTAGAATAAAAACGAATAATTTTTAAAGTAAAGATTACAAGAAATATTTGATAAGGCAGAATTATTGAATCAAGAATAATAATATACCTGCACGCTACACTGAGTGGCGATTACTCCATCGACGGGACTTTCTGCGAAGGGATCAAAATTCCTATCAGCGCGTCTCATGAAATCTGGTTTTAATAGATAACCAGAGGAACCATTGTATTCGAACTTTCCCTGATTTAACTGCATTGGCAGATCAGCAGTTTGGAAATTTAACGATACCATCTGACAGCCGGCGTTCCAGAAAACCTGTCAATTTCCGATTGCGTAAGTACATAATGTTTGTTTTGCCAAAATTGACGTATCATTATTATTACCTGTGGCATGTAATTCGAAGAATCAGCTCTTGTACCTTTCGGATAGATTCGACTCATTTGCCTCTTATTATAATTAACGAATTCAATAGCTGATGTCTTCAGATAATTAAGTCCAGCGGTTTCCGCAAACGAAGACATATTATAATGAATATTTTTTTCTGATGAAAGAAAAATCATTTTATCATTTTCAGTCTAACATATATGTCAAACAAATTAATTGTGTGAAAATAAGATACAAACTTTCTGCAACATCGAATCCTGCAAATTTTATAGGCTGAGCATAATTCACCATAGACGAAAGCCAAGGATGAACATTTGTTGTACTTCCTGTGTATGGTTGTACAACAGCCAATTCCAAACTCTCTCCAAGACCAGTAGGAACAACAGTTTGTTGTTGTGACTGTTGAGCACCAACGCTACCAGATGTGACTGATTCGACAACAACCACTTCCTCCTGAAAAAATACAACAGATATGCTTCGCATTCTAAGTGTGAAATAAACAATTTTGTTAAGAGGGACGGACAACGTTCATTCTTAGGATTGACGACAATGTTACCTTAACCGGGTGTTGTTCGACAACAGCTGCAACTGCAGGTGGTGCACTTGCATCCTCCTTGACCTCATCTTCAATAACAAATTGTCCCTGCTTAAAGAGTTCTAATTCCTGCTTCTCAACTTCGGGCTTCAGCCTTTTATTTTTTATGAGAATTTTGCGCCTCAGCATGTTCGGAGAAGGGAGAGGTACACCTGGTTCCAGCTGATCGATTACATAATCTATTACTCAGAATTCATTTGTTGTTACACGAGTTTCTGAGAAGTCGAACTTACCGGATATTCTTTTAGTGGCTCTTTCAACAGCAGGTCTCCAAGGATTTCGTCACAGTATTTTGCCAACTTGAACTGTTGACCTTTGCTGCAGTGATTCTCAAAACTGAGAATAACTGGATATTCTGATGTGACAAAAGCCGTGTCTCTCACTGCATATATCACATCTTTGAACAGTATGTCTGTGCACATTGCTTTTCCATGTGTTATTATAGGTTCTTCGTCCTCTCCTTTGCCATCCCAACAGTCCAGTTCCACGCATCTTTTAAACAAAGATTGTACATTCCTGTTATATTTGAGATTTACATATTAAAGTATACGAAGTGATAAACATACCGGCAGCCAGCCAGTAACACTTGTCTGTACATCTCAACGCTACTTTTCCCACCAAATTGTCTGCCGCTTAAATAGGTATTATGACTTGAATTGATATAATAATGTGATAGGGGTTGGTCCATGTCCATATAAACATCCAATCTATCCAAAAATACTGGAGCATTTTCATCAGATATTAAATATCTGATAAATCCGTCCTTCGTCATTATTTCTGAAAATGATGAGCACTATAAAGTTTCCACTAACTGATACAAATAAAATCAGGAGCATTGCTAATTTAAAAAAAATGTAGTCTTATTTACTTTGTTTTTTTGATGCTTCGTTCTGCTCGTAATCATTGATGATCTCCAGAGCCCTCTTCTCGTCATAAAGAGGATACAGAATTTCATTCAAAGTCGGATCTCTTTGTTTTTCATTGAGAAACGTTATCAGTTGTTCCAAGTTAATAGTATCAGCCTTCCCCTGTGTTCTAAAATATTGAAACAAAAATAATGAAATATAGTATGTAAAAAATTCCAACACTTTCTCCATTCAGTTCTAATTCGATTTTGCATAAGATAAATTCCACAGTTTCATTTCAATTGTTATACCATAAATTTTCTCTGACTGAATAAGGTCAACACCGCAAAGTACAAGGTGTACCATATACTCACATCGACTGAAACAGCTCTTCTATATCATTCCGCGGGCATATCTTGTGATAAAGTGCATAAAATGCGTCGAAGGTAAAGTCACTTGGTTCAATTACATCATTCTGAAATAGAATTGTAAGAGCAATTCCTCCTGTTGTAATATTTAGTTTTTTGACTTCTTACCTTCCCACTGGGTAATCCTAAATCAGACAGGCACTGATAGACAAGCTTTTCCGTTTTTCCGGATGCGAAAGTTCGTGCAACAACTTTTACCGGAACTTTCCCATTCGGATCGACCAGCATTCTTAACCTCATCCAACTGGAACAAAGTTCTCTCGTCACTTTCGATTACACATACGGGAAAACTTAGCAATCCAACACCACAGTTCTGTCTTTTATTGGAAATAAATAACGTCGCATTTCGTGTCTTTGAAATTGTATGTGGATAAGGCAAATAATACCTTACGGATAATAAATATATGTATTTATAAATAGATAAAACATATGTGATGAACTTACTGTTTTTTGAGGCACGTTAACGGACACACGTTATTCGCTTTGACGTTATGAGTAATCGATCTTATGCCATCCAGCCATATCTGTAATTACACGATTACGTAAGTGCTGTATAGCAACTAATAGTTATTGGATGTCGATGAATAGTAAAAAAAGGAACACGACACCACTATATTAAATGAACACTTGGAATAATTATGTTAAGTTCCGTGACAAACCCTTTTATTTATGAGAGCAAAATATAAGCAACATAATATATGCTTACCCCAGAATGATGATAATGTTTCTCATATCAATGAGTATCATAATGGAAATTAGTTATGAAGTATAAACTATCATGTACTTCTAAATCATTTAGAAGTTTGGCCGGAGGCTGTTTACGAAACACCTTACCGCACGTAGAATTATCCATAAATGTTATCGTAAAAGCCTCAACTGTTTCTGACATTTTTGTAGCTGAGAAGTACCGTACACTAACCGCGCATTACACGCCCCAAGCAGGTGGAAACTATCTTAAAAAGGAAATTACGAATATACCTTAGCCGTCACAGGATCAGGACACACGACATGTTGATAATTGATGTTGGTATAATCAACCCCGGAGCAGATAGTTAAGCTTTTATCCTCCAGTTGTTCACCATGCTTGCTGCAGAGTTTGTCAAACAACTTTGGATCCTGTGTCGAGTAGTTTGTTAACGTAGTACGCTCATGAAAATTCGTTATACGTGTTACGCTTTAGACATAATAATATATTTTACCTTGGGTACACCTCCTGCTCGAATATCGCTCACTTGACAGAGTTCGATAACATCGCCATCCTGAAAGACAGAAATTCTCACTATATCTCCAACCTAGGAACTTTGCCATGTACAAAAAAACTTAAATATAAAAATTAAGTGATATAAACTATACGACTTAAAGTATACGGAGTAATTAAAGTCTCTCACCTTCCCGTCGCTTTGCCAATATATGAAGAATCCATATTCATCGACGTTAAATGTACAATTCAATTCAATTTCCGTGTTATCTTTCTCCTCTGACCACCGATCAAATACGCATCCTGTACGCAGAGGTTCCGGGACCTCGATCTGCCAATTGAATTCGAATCTCTTGGTCATTTTTGCGAATATTCTTAGTCAGTCCCGGCCCACTTAGAACGTACTCCACGTAGCACTGAAACATATGAAATATTTTCTTACAGGATAATTAAAGGTATTTCGAGTTACGTGCTTAGGATCGAAGCCAAACAGCGAATGGAGTCGTTAACCCAGTAGAAAATTGAACGACAGCGCCAAGGAATCCTAACATCATCCAGGAACTGCACTCACATTCTATTCCAAGGTTACCGAGCGTACCGAAATAGCAACTGATCGTGGAATAGTGTATAAAAGGTTATGATCGGAATATCTAGACAGATAGTATAACGCGTTAGATATATAGTATCCCTATGTTAGAGTCGGATCGATTCGTGACCCCGATACTTCTGTGTCACCCGTTAATGGGATTGTCTGTCGTCTAATCGGCTATTAACCCCTAGATCGTGAAAATTCGATAGTTCTTGAGTGATCATCACGAAGCAAGCAATATGTTGTATACATATAAGTTATCATTAATAGACTATAGATATGGTACAGGAGCCTTATCTATATAAAAATTATTCTCTTCTTCCTTATGACTGACACAGAAAATCGATTAATCGTTACCGATAATGAATTAACATTCAAATGACTATTATGAGTTGCAAGTGATTTCTTTTGAGCGGGACTATATTAGACTTCGACCAGCGAATGATCAAATCGTTATGATCACTTCCTCCGCCATTCCAAAAGGATGCTTTTTCGTGTTTCCAATAATGTTAGTCGTCGTCGAAAGAGGTTTGAGAAATCTATTTTTATAAAAGAACCATGTTCTGTGTTGGACACTTACGCCGTTAGAATATTCCCCTCCGAATGCCTCGCATGTTAGATCCCCGCCACACCTGGAGACACGAAATAATAAATAACATTTAAAAGACGCCTATATATATACACACACACGCACACATACGGAACAGACATATATATAGTATATACATACAGTAAATATATACATTGTACATATATAAGAAAAGAGAAGTCAAGGTCTCTCGTTTGTTCTATATATAGAAGGAAGACGCTATGCCCGCAACTTCTCACGACGCTGTTGAACTTTGCAGCTGATCTACCTACGCCTCGCGGGAATCGCTGTCAAAACTATGCATGGAACGGAGTGCGTTCACTTATTTTTACTGGCGCCGTAACGCCAGTAAACGACGCCGTGATGGTTAACCTTCGTTCGCTGGCTAGCACTCTGCTAATACGTGGGGATTCCTGCGTGATTTCCGGTCGGATATATCGATGCACTTTTTTTGTTCTTTGTCCCTTCTTTTCCACCCCCTCTCTTACTATTCGTTTCGCGGGACGAAAAACTTTCCAGCAGTTCCACGCGTAACGCGTGACACGAACGGCATGCATGGCTGTCGTGTTACGTACGTTGTATATATAGGTGTAACGCACAGGTGTTTATTTCATTATTCTATTGGTACGTACGTGATAGTGGTGACTTAGGAATGGAGGGGCAAAGTAAACGAGAGAAAGAGAAAGAGAGAGGGGGGGGAGAGGCAGGAATGAAAAAGCAAAGAAAAAAATTTCGCCGTCCTGTAGATCGCACG
>JARQST010000096.1:452581-475910 GCA_030142225.1 Pachycephus smyrnensis | reverse complement strand
GGCCCCCCTCGCCTGGCTCTTGGTGCCCGCTTCCTTGCGTCAATTCCTTTTTGGAACGGGTCGTCCGCCGGACGCCACGTTACAATATATAATCTGTATATAATTCATATCAGTTTCAGTTTCACTTCAGCCAGTAAAAAAAAAATTCCACAATTTTGAAAAATCAAGTTACTTTATTGAAAAATATTCACCGAGTGTCGAAATTAAAAAAAAAATTTCTGACGTTTTTTCTCGTTGATTACCATTTTTTAACATTTTTCCATTCAAATGGCTGTATCTTTGGCAGGATTTGACGTATTTACATTTGTAAAAAACGAAAATGTGCGTCTTTTTATGGCCTTCCAGAAAAAAATTAATTTAGATTTTATTGAGCAAGTCGAACGTCCGTTTCAGGGCAAAATATGCAAAAATATTTTTTTTCTCAAGGAAAGACACTCGTTATTTTATTTTTTAAAATTTCCGCGAAAGAATTAAATTTCGAGGAACTTCGAAGAAATTTCGAATATTTTTAGAGGAGCAATATCTAAGCGATTTAACAAAAAAAAATTTTTCTTTACTACCAATCATGAACTGTTAAGAAAAAGTCCATGTTCCAAATTTTCACCAAAATTTAAAAGAATTTCAGTGACAAGACATACGATTTATACTAATTCTTCTACTGCGACTTCACGTTGGTTCTCGGCGTCTTCTAGGTTTAACCTATTCCATCGATGAATTGTCATATAAGGAATTTCTTGAATCCGATAATGGCATCGTAGCGATAAGTTCTGAAATTTTGTTGGTCGCGTGAAATTGTCTAATGTGTGTTACGGGATAAAACAGATGTAAGAAACGAGTGGGAAACGCAGTGCCGTGTTTTGTTTCTAGGGTAATAGAAACGGCTGTATTCACTCTGTACTATATTTATATATAAATTATATATGCACTTTTTTATATATAGACATTATATATAATTCATATACAACTTATGTATAACTTTTTCACATGGGAGTGTTCAAGTAAAAGAGTAGAATTTCATGACTTAGGGTAAGAAGGACTCGCAACCACGTCGTTTCAAGGAACTTAGTGTACCTTTTCAAGTATCGTGCGGATCTTATCGCGAGCTGCAAGAATTTAACTTCTCGAATTTACGATTACAACCACGGTGCGAATTAAGAATGAAACAAGCAGAGTACTAAGCAGGAAAACGTAAGAAATAGAGAACTGTATCACCTGGTAAAGATGCGCGGGAACGTATGCACCTGCGACGCGTTCGGCGAGGTATGTTCACATCGGAGAGAGGGTGAACACTGTGCAATGAGGGTGAGAACGGAATCTTATGGTGGAAATTGAGAAAAAGGGGTTTATATCTATGCCGAGTATGGGGAAATGGTAAAGAAGAGATAGGGAAGGGGTTGGACAATTTTTTACGTGCGAACGAACACGGAACATAAAAGCGTAAACCCTATTTTGAATATGCATGACAATTTCCTTTTTTAGTGTTACCTCCAAATCCCCCAGTCGAATTAACTCGCACACCAACATACCTTTGATGTTGCGGGGTCGGAAGGGCGTCGGAGACTCCATTGCTGCACCCTGAACATACATCGTAACCCCGTATACACGTATGTGGGTATGATTAGTCCCGTATAGGGTGTCCCGAAAGATAAAAAGCAATTTTGTAATTGAAACTTGCCTGAGCGCTTCTAACGAAATACCCGCATCCCTTTTGACAAGTGGAACCAGGCGAATGTCGCGATTCGGAACCGTTAATTACGTTAGCTCTCTTTCTTTTCCCGGTCTTTTATTATTCTTTTTGAAACTGCTTTTACGGAAGTTTGGAACTGTCGTTTTTGAATTATCGACCTCGGCCAGATTTCGTGCAGTCGTCGCTCGTATCATAACATTAAAAAACGATTGTGATGCAATAATTGTACAAAAAAGTATACATATCATTTTCAAAAAAGAAGTTTCGGCTCATTAAGAGAAATAGATACAAGAAAATTATTCTACAGTTTTAGTAAGAATATAACAGTAATGAAACCTGAATTGTATTACATATTGTATGCAGGTTTTATGTCTCAAAAAAATATACATAATTATTTTTTTTTAACAAGATACGTATAGTTTCAACTCTTTATCATAAAGCCGTGATCGTTATTCCTCGATCCCTCGATTTCTGATCTCTGCTGATTTCTTGATCTCTCCTTCATTCTCTGAATTTCTAGCTCTTTCTCATACTTGCTGGCTTCCTTCCTCCTTCCTGTTATCGTCCTA
This sequence comes from Pachycephus smyrnensis, assembly GCA_030142225.1. NCBI lineage: Eukaryota > Metazoa > Arthropoda > Insecta > Hymenoptera > Cephidae > Pachycephus > Pachycephus smyrnensis. The sequence goes on along the minus strand of JARQST010000096.1, from coordinate 473,654 downwards.
CTCTCTCAGTTTTCCTTGTTTCAAGACTCTCAATGGCCGTCTGAATATAACCCGGGGTAACGTGTAGGCGATCCTCGGCCGTCCCATTTTGCTCGAGTCCCTCGTATGTGTTTGAAATTTACATGATTTACTTCTACCTTAGAGCCATTCAAAGTTCGTGGGTAGTTGCCTACGTGGTCCACGTAGCCACCGACCTTGTGAAATTAGGTGTAGCGAGTCCCTATTTAATTGCAATTTCCTACCCTTTGTAATTCACACAATTTTCACTTTTTCGCGTTTCCGCATTTTTTCCATGAGGGATCACGCAGAATAATGCAGCGACTCCACCGAGGGAAATTTTCACGTGTGACCATCGACTCACGGTGTACCCGTGCTATCCCTGGCACCCAAGTCATTTGAAACACCCTGTAGACTCACAAGGGTTCAGTACCTTACTAGACTTATGTACTTTACATGTTAACTCGTAGGGATGGGAATATGTACGGTAGAATTAAATATCATGATCCCTTCCTTCTTGTTTACATATTATTTCAAGTTGATCTCATTTTGAAATGGTATTATGGGATATTACGAGTCCGTCCTCATCTATATGACGTAAACTTTTTTGCTGACTTATCTATGTTTCACTAACGATTTGAGTATTATGGGAATTGCGTGTCTCATCATTTCGGACAGATTCCTTCACCCCTTTGAAATAAGCAAAACGGATTGATATCGTTCCTTCATTTGAACTGTGGGATTGGTCGATAGTTCGTTGGGATAAATCGAAGGAATTAACGAAAGCCACATGTGTCCCGGCACGCCAGAATTACTCCCTCTCGTTTTCGGGCAAAATGGGGAATTGGAAATGACCAGTTACAGAAACGTGGGTCGGTTGGATATTCTTACTGTTTACCTGGTTGTATTGAAACACGACGGCTTGCTTCGAATATATTCGGACGCAAGATTAAATATTCAAAAGCTCGAGCGCTTATCCCCAATATCTCCATAATCCCATTGAACTATTTATTTGATACGTCAGGCATACCAACGTTTTCCAGTGTAATCTGGTCATTGGGTTTGCAAAACTATGTTTTCGCCCAGATTTTACTTTACAAATTTTTGTCTTCTCCTTGGATGTACGAATTTTGATTGGCAGACGGTTGTAATCCGTTATGTGAAGGTTCGGAGCGGATAGGGAGGGGCAGTTGCTGCCTAATCCTTTGCAACCTAACTTACGTTACCCGGTATTATATTATATTTTATTCCATTGCATTTTATCATGTCGTATTATATCGTGTTATATCACACTTTATTATGTCGTATTTCACACTTTGCCCCGACAACCTTCTCGCACTATTTCACGATTATTATTCCAGTCGCGATACGCATTATCGAAGACAATACCTCGATTCTTTGGTAATGTCGTTTTCGTCTGTTATCGCGAAAGTAATGCCTTTGTTATCAATATCGTTACTCATGGCATTGATGATGTCATTCAATTTTTGAGATTTCGCTCAAACCACACAATTTCAAGCATTTCAAAAGCATTTGTCACCGAGTCTTAGTGTCAAATGCCAACTTCAGATTATTACCTGGCCAACTGTTTACCAAATACACGATTCTTTATCTAAATAATATAACTTTATACAAAGGATACTGAGAGAACTTAGATACTTACAATAAAACAATGAATCGTGTTTTGATAGATTAATCCTAGAATGCATATTATATTTTTTGTATGCGCTGATGCTTATCAAGGGTCTGGCAGACCCTGCGCAATTTTTGGCTGCCATTTTGACTGTAGTTATTGGATTTTAATTGTTTTTTTTTAACAATATGTTAGAATTTGATAAACAAGAAAGTGTGTGCAAATATTAATTTGGGTAAACATTCTAGAAACTGTGAGCCGTAGAAAATGGGACACTTAAAGAAAACGTGAAAAGTGCAGAAACGCATAGAATCCCTTGGATTCTGCATAGGCGATCTACGATTAAATAAATTTCAATCGACCGTTGGTTAAAGTCCCTGTAAAATAGGATGCACAATAAAATGTGTTTCTCGTTCACTTTTCATATGCTCGTTTAATAAATCTCGGCTTATATCAGTGGGGAGATGCATTCCGTATTATTTGTTATAAACCCTATTAATAAACTGACATAAAAAAATGTCATAAAAGTCGTCTAAACCTGCGCGGTTTCGTTGCCATGTCGTTCTTTTTTTTGTGAAAAATATATATATAATTCATCCATCGAGATATTTTTACTGTAAGCTCGTGGTGCGAAGTCTCCGCATGATCAAGCAAAAAGTCTATCTGGAATCATATGAAATCGTAGAGCAACTCTGAACACTCGCCGTTTATTCACAGAATATTTTTCATGGCCGAATGAATTTCAGCTCAACATCACGAGTATGTCTGTACATATGTACACAGGTACAGAAATACCTACATAACTTCTTACTTAGATGGTTATACGAAATATCCGTCAGTTTTCTTATTTACGTTTAATTCTTTTCTTTTGTCAGTTCTAGAACGAGAATGCACGAGAATGCGATTTAGGAGATTTATCAAAGTCGGGAAAATGCCAAATGTCAAGGAAGCTTTTTCGCTTTCGGAACAAAGATGTCGTTGCGTCGTCACTTTGTAAATCAACGCATTTAGCTTTCATCGGGTTGAGTATATATTCAACTAGTGGCAACATTGTTCCAGCACACTTCATTTGGAAAACCACTCAGTCTATGGTTCTTGAACTTGCTACATGAGAGGTCTATGTTACGATGCAAAAAGAAGATATGTCACCTTTCTAGCAGGTATCTTTTCCTTCCTGTCGCTTACGAACAAGGCGTCATCCACAAAGTGAAAATGACGAGACGAGCTTGGGCACGTCGTCGTTGAGGAAAAACATGAGAAAGGTGGGAGATCTTGGAGCATATGGTCGTAAAAAAAAGAGAATTAAGAAGTAAAGGAGAAGATGGACAATGTCAATCCTATAGCAAAATTTCTGTTTAAAGGACTTTAAGGTGTAATTATGAAATTTGTCCATGAGAATTTATGAGTGAAGAGATATAAAATGGTTTTAATGCCAGGTAAACACTGGGATTATGTTGTGATTTCATAGCAGTAAAATGGAGACGTCCAGTTTGGTTGCTCATAATTAAAAAAACCCGTTGTCGATACGAATCGTATTATACTGAATAGAAACGCTTTGGCATACTTGATTCAGTTTTTCTAATAAAATAATTGTTAAATGTAATAATAATTGTAAATTAAATGTTAGTTAAACATAAGGGCAAAGAATCGTTGGGTTCAATTTTTTCTTCAGTTTTCAATTATACTCTCTTACCGAACCTGCCGAAATGGTGTTTTCATGCGAATCATTCTTTAAAGCCAAGATGCTGGGGAAAGTTCTTGCGCGTTTGATAAATAATTGATAATGTCTGCGATGCGGTGATACGTGGGGTGGACGTCAACAGAAATATCAAAATAGCCTAACGCGCAGTCGGGAGGGAAACGTTGTACCTCACGGAAATAACGACTCAAACCGCCATTGAGATCAATGAATCTCGGCAAAAGTTCGTTTCCCACGAGAGAACCTTAAGCCTCACCCACGCGTTCTCGGTTGACGGTGGAATTTTATTCACGTCGATTCGATTAATATAACAAAGGACACTCTGCGCCACGTCAACTCCTTGTCACTGTCAGATACTCTTCTATCAATGTGATGATATTATTCTCATGACTAATTTTCAAATGAGAATAAAAAATTATTTGCTACACCTCTCAACGAAGGAAACGAAACCATTTTTAAAGTACAAACTACTCTTAAGCTCTTTCCGCATGTGCGAACTTGAATCGGAGCATTAACATTAATGAATTCATATAAATCCAGTGCATATAAGAACTACAGGTTTAAACTCCTCTGGCAAGGTCTTAGTCGAAGTAAATCAAAGCAGGTGCAATAGTTGTTATTTACTCTCACTATTACTGCGATCCTGTTTTATGGGCGACGTTCGCGATTATTCGCGAATGTCCGTGCAGCGCATTTCACCATCGTTCTAAAGCTTCAGGGCAGCCTTCCATGGAAGCATATTACTGCAACTAACTTAGAAAGCAAAGGAGAATATAAAATTCAAATATAATTTAAATCCAACGTCGAAATAAGTTAAGGGATGCTCAAGTTTCTTTCCTCATCAGTTTATTCAACGCATTTTACCACCCCTCATGAAAACTATTTTTCTCAGAGGCCGACAACAGCGTTTCAACGAATGTTACTTCTCGATGTTTCCCTATGAAACGTTATTTATTCCTTTTTATTTGATTTTGCGAAGGCTACGCGCCCTCGGCGCGTCTCTACGACGCGATAGGTTTTTCTCGCGATGGTTTCACTAGGCTTTAAGTCGTGTTCATATGCCATTTTATGGGTTGACTCGCAAGCTGTAAAGCTTCGGCGTTTGCTGAAGGTCGGGAGCTTAAGAACGGAGTATGGAAAATATCGTAACTGTGTACGCTGCACTCACGTCATTCCCACTCCTCTGTGAATCGATCGTAACGCATTTTATTTACTCGGTAAATGCTGCTACTTCAAATACACATCGTTTCATCATAGGGGATGAGTTTTCCAAGAGGATCCTGCTATATGTAAATGCGCCATACGTAACTCGTATTCATTTTACCGTGATATTTTAAGGTTTGACTGGTTCATTATTTACATGTTTAATTTTTTTTCTTTTTCTTTTTTTTGGATACAGAGAAGGATCGTACAGAACTCTACCCAAATTCAATTAACTCCTGCTAAATCAGCTTCTCAATTTAGCTATGGGGGCTGTGCCAACGCGAAAATTTGCATATATTTTGATATTTAAATGGGGGTTGGGTTATATCCCCGCATACCCTGCTTTGAAGCGGTACATACATACATATAGGTCTCTATATACTCGCGGGCATAGCTCAACTTCTACAGGCTTAGTTAAACTGTAATTCGAGGGTTCAAACGGGATAAATAATCTTTTGAACCGATGAAATTCAGATGACGCGTGTATGACCCAGCGATGCCTTCACTTGGGCATCCATGTCGCAGAACCCTCGTATGTTTTTAGATGGCCACCATCAGCCTGGACGTTTTTTTGACGTTCATACGACATTCCACCGACGCTCCGGGGACGCTTGGCGTCTTTGAATCTCCAAGACATTCTCACCACAAGCGAACGAGCTGAATTATGCTCGCAATTTATAATTCATGCTGCCACATTGCTACAGCGCGCTGGTTTATAACTCCGTGAACAGCAATTGGCCTCATTTCCGTGAAATCTCTTGTGCAGGTATCTTGATCGCCATTACTAAAGGATATATTGGCTATCGTAAGGTTGAAACAGATTGATCTCTCCCTTATTTTTTTTATTTCCTTACTATCTTCCACCACTCTTTCATTCCTTCTCCCATTTCTCTTATGTTGCCTCATTTCTAATCTTTCTCCTTAACTTGCTAACTCTCTTATTTTCTTCCATCCATGAGAAATTGTCAAGGCAACCGAGAAAAAGCTTTTCATCTAGCACTATTCGAATTTCAGCAGATGGATCAAAGAACCCTCCAACCTCCCTCTTCTTCCACTCTTCGACGAATTTTTCTGGGTTGTCACTTAAAAAGGCGAACGATTCAAGGACAGCAACTGCGACGATGAAGAAGAAAACATAATAATCGAAAAGGCGTATCTAGTGCGAAATAGATATTCTTTTATTCAGTAGCACCCAGTATGTACATGGATAACTCTGCACAAAGTAGAGTCACTCAATATGTCAGTATGTGATTCAGAGTAGCTACATGTGAACTGTGCAAAAGAGGAGAAAGGCGTCGATGTTATGACTTTAGCTGGGTTTCTTGCAAGAGGTGGAAGAAACATACTGCACTCAGGGTGCCTATATAAGCATGCGTCACAACGAGACAGACGACAGATACATTATAGTTCAGTAAATATCTAGTGTTATAAATAGTTCTAAAATGCAAATAAAACAAATGTTAACACTATTGGTAAGCTCTACGAAGTTTTTACTCTTAAGCACTAATTAATAATGGCCACGTTTCTTATAGACGATCTTCAGCGCAGCGACTGCTGTAGTAACGGCTTATGGTCCCAGTCCACAATCGGGTCCACTTAAGCGAGATCTCTACTTCGGGCCTCGTTATCAAGAGTATCATTCATATCCACGGCGTCATCGAGGTTTTTATGAGGAGCGACAATATCGACCTGAAGAGCAGCGACAACCCCTATCATTCGGCGGGAATTCAAATTATCTAAAGATCGGTCAGTTATTTAGTATACATGGAATTCTCCGAAAGTTTTCTGGGGTTTTAGTTAACTTGGTCTAACGTCAAGTACTATTCTCCTTTCGGTTCACAGGGGACCATCGACTTGACTTCGCTTCTGTTCCTGCTGCTTTGTCATTTGAAAACATCAGACTGTTAGCCACCCCAGACCCTATAACAATTCCAGCTATTTCGTCTGTCGCCGAAACGCCTGCGAACCATGCTACCGCCGTTCCAGCAGTTTCAACTATGTCTGACATTCCACTGTCAGATACCCCTGCGCCCAAATCTGCTGTCACCACCTCGCGCGTCACGGCCGTTACATCCGGGAGCATCAAAGTTAACGAAGTGAGTAAAAAGTTCGATGGAATCTCGATAACCCAATGTTTGTCGTCGAATCGGAAGGCATGACAAGGAAAGAAAATAAAATAAAATAAAATATAAATATAGCATTCTATGGTAAACTGAGTAAATTTCGAGTATTTGCCAAATTCTCAAAAGGGAGTAATGGACGCTTGGAATTACTTTTAGCTGCATAACGCGGTGTCTACGGTATCCAGTCCGATGGTTCCTACCATGCCTCCTGCTCCGGCCACCCCTAAATTAACTTTAGCATTAGGGGATGGCTCGACAAGGCTGACTTGTTCAAACGTCCCCCAGGCGGTTCCCGAAACTTCCACTGTATCATTCAACGAGAAGTATGTTCTTTGACATATTAACGTTTTTGGAGAATTATGATTTATTTCTGATTCCTGATGATTGCAGAATCACCACGAGTACTGCGACACCTATATCACTCCGACCCCCAGAACCGAATTACGCAGTTCTAGACGAGAAAATCGTACTTAATCAGGCTAAATACGTTCCACAAAACCAGAATCAGAACCGGTTCGTCTTGGCTGAGACCAAGTATCATCCTGAAACTAATAACAGATTCATTTCCGCGGAATCTAGCAAGAATCAAGATGAAGTATTGAAAGCGAGCTATCCTATAATTCCTGAGACGAAGTACAGCCTGCAAAATCAAAATCAGAATCAGTTCCCCTTAACTGAGACAAAATATCATCCAGAGGTTAATAACAGATTCATTTTTCCTGAAATTAACAAGAATCAACCTCAACCGATGATAGTACTACCCGAAACAACGTATACTCAACCAAGCCAGAATGAGAATCAAAACCAGAATCACAAACAGAACCAGTTCGCTTTCACTCAAATAAAGTATCATCCTGAAACCAGCAGCAGGTTCACTTTTCCTGAGACTAACAAGGATCAAATTCAACCGATGAAAGCGAACTATCTCGTGTCACAAGACTTGAAAAATCCTCTCATCCAGCAGGTTCCGCAGAGTTTCAACTACTTCTCCTCGTTGCCAATCTCAATTCAGACTAAGTTCCCTCAAGTAGACTTTCCGGTCCCAGCAGCATCAGCCATTTCCGGCTCTGTGGAAACGATAAACTACATTGCGCCAAGTTTGCCAAAGATGGCATGGACTACTGGCGATTCTACATCTGCATCATTGCCTCTAGGTACGTTTCTCAAGTAGTCAAATAATTTTGTGCCAAGTTCTACATTAGAAGTATCATTCGCGAAGTCTGTTAAAAAAAAAGAATAATGATATTTCATACTATAATCATACGCATTTATAGGTAAAAATACTTACAAGAAAATTACTTTTATCAATTTCTTAGCGAAACGTGAAATGATTCTCTACTTTATTAAATGTTGTGCACGCAGTTATTAGTTCGATTCCTTTGATCAGACACTGGCTTGCCTGTCGATCCTTTAACCACTTAACCTGGTATTTAATCGACGGTCGCGCGGGCCTAAACGTGCAAAACAATCGTGGACCGCAGATAGCTGAATGTAGTGGAGACGTGATTTCCGGCTCAGTGGTTAAAGTTTGATAAATCCATCAGCCAGGCTTAGAGTTTTCGCAGACTTCACGGACCAATGAAGACGTTGCTTCATTTTGAGGAATATTGATTATTCGTAAACAACCTGAAGTTACGAACCCACGATGAAATTGCGTAGCGTGTCGCGGTGCTTCTAAGATGAGGAAAAGGTCTTAGGAGTGGAAGGTCCTTTAACATTGCCAAAAGTTTGAAACCCATTGTTGTTCTTTGCTCTATTCAACTCTCGTCTATTCTAGTCTGTTAGGCACGACTTTTGTTCTTCACTTGAATTTATACCTACTATGCGACTTTACTGTAAAGTGTTACACTAAACTCTAATTTGCTGTACTCTAATCTAATTTATTGTAATTCGCCCAACTCCATTATTATCTACTTTACTCCTATTAATTATTCCATTCTACTTACTTCTGTGACATTCTGCTTTAAAACTATATAACTACACGTATATTTCATCCAGTAACGGTGGTTTGTAAATGGCTAATAGAAAACTCAAAGTGTTTACACAAAATATCTCTGATTATTTTAATTTAGCAGCTTTATCCCTTTCCAGCCGAACGCATTCCAAGCTTCGGGTTCGACGAGAATTTCGCACATGTTGGTCAGAGCGGACAAACGAGGAACTCGCCATTCTCCTCAGGTATCGAAATAACTGAACCACAAACGTTTTTCATGCTGTCTCGTCGGAAATGAAAGGATCTGCTAAACGAATGAATGTTGCCGTTTGCAGGGTTGCAGCTAAATTTAGGAGGTTTCGCCGGGATAGATTACAGCAGCCACCAACGCAGCCCTTCCAACCCTTCTGGCATTTCTGGTTCACGGCCAATGGTCTTGGGAATTGCAAAAGTCGGCTTAGGTCTGTCAGAACCACCAAGACCCCCAGTATCAGCATTTACTAAGGTGAATTATTCCTTCAGTCCTACCTAATATAACCACAACCTTTCAATTTTTTAATGACTTGTTTAACTTCAAGTCACTTAATAAATTCAAAGTGGACAATACATTGTTCAGTATCCATGGCTACTACTGTTAACAAATACTTTATGTTGAGCAACATTAAAGTGGCATCATGAAAATTGGAGTATGCTCGTTTTCATATCAGATGACGAAAATTTAAATATGCGATAACGCTTCTTTATCGAAAACAGTTATTGGTTACCCGTCTGCGGCTGGGGAAATTATTCTAAAAGCGCCTTGATTAATTTCCAATCTTGCGGTCATATCGTTTTCCGCTACCGTTCTATGAGCCGCAATTCCATGAGCGGAATTAATGCACCACTTTTTTCTTAACTCGTAGAAAAAATGAAGCCAAGATTTGGAGCGAAAGCCTTTCGATTCATTACGTCCAAAAAGAGGGTCCCCTCGTTTAATTGACTTTTAAAGCTATTTCACGTACCGCGCAAATCTTTTGTGTAACTTAGGCGCTAAAACATAAGAAATGCTTGCCCCAATAGAAATGGATACTCGGTTCCCTGTAAATGCGCCGAAACGTATAGAGCGAAAAAGAAGAAGCTCGGAATCGAGCAACTTCTTATTTGCGTTAATTATCTTCATAAAGTTTACAACGTGCGAGGTTAATAGCAAACGAAATAAGAACAAATGGAATGCAAAGTGTTTGCAATTATAAACATTTCCAAGAAGTTTTCAAAGTTTGTTTCACCATGAAACGTATAAAACTAATTGACTGGATTCTTAAGGAAGTACGAGCCAATCGGCAGCAGAACTCTTATCAGCGGGATGTGTATCGTTCGGTGCACCTGGCAAGAAGGAAATAACTTTCTTTGAGGTTCAATGTAGCAAAGAAAAGCCAATCCCTGTGCACCGCCTTTTAAAGAACCAATAAAATGATATAAACACTATACTGTTCCAGATTGGTTTGGGGCCGAGTCTATGGTAACTACGAGAAGATAATCAAAATCTATGGCAACCACATCCTGTGAAGGAGCATTATGACAATGCCACCATAAATAAAATTATGCGCATACTTCCCGCCCCAATAATAATCAGTGATTTATGAAAACTCGACAATTGGACATCAAGAGGAATGAAAACGAGCCATTGAGGATCATTACTATAAGTATATATCAGAATCAATCGAACTCGCTCATAAATAATGTATTAATATTAAGTATCAGCAGAGCAATAAGATTGTTCCACAGCGCGTAGTTTATTTCATCCTGTACCTTATTATATGTATTATATGTATATCTAATAAGACACTCCCACATGTTCCATGCGGTCATACCTAAAAACTCTAGAATAATATAGAGAAATAAAAAACGCTTCTGTTCCATACATTATCACTCGTTCTCTGTTTTCGAAGTTAAATATCCCCGACTTTCAGAGACTAAAAATGGAGGCTTACTGCACTCTGTCTATACAAAGTGTAGTCCCGCGGCGCACAAGTGTTGGCTTTATTACACTGCTAACAATTTGTCGTTTTATAACGCTCGTAATTAATTCTAAGAACATACGAATTCCCTGCTAGATGGAACGGATACTCCTGGAATGAGACTCGTAAAAATGCGTTGCACCGAATAGAGTGACGTAACCATACGAACGGTTCCGAAGATAGACGAAGATTCTTCGCCATCTTATACACAGTGTGTACTTACCGAATGGAATCGAGGATGCGCCATCTTGATGTCTTTATGACTGCGTGAGGTGAGGATTTCATTAATGAAATGGAAGATAATATAATTATTACTATAATTTATTAATTTTAACAAGTGTCTGTGTATACGTGTAAGTGTTTATTATACTTATTTACTTCCGTCCGTACTTGTTCCGTGTGTATGGGTGTGTGTGTGTTTCACATGTGTGCTTGGGTGTGCTTGTTTTTGGTATTGCCTTCAGTGCGCACAGCTTTTAGGTCTTTCTTTTACTTCACTTTGTATCGTACGCCTTTTTTCGCTTAGCAAATTAAGATCACGACTTAAACCTATGCCCTGTATAGACCATTGGTAATATTTTAAGAAATTCATAGGAAAAATTAGCGCATACTTTTTTTCCATTTACCATATATAATATCATGTTTCAGGTTCTCTCGCGTTCGGACGTTCTTTCGTATTCGCTTTTTTAAAATTATTATTATTATTATTATTGTTATTATTATTATTATTATTATTATTATTATTATTATTATTATTATTATTATTATTATTATTAGGACTATTCAGGCACACGTCCATTCGCATATATACATGCATACGCACACATTACCATGCTCTCAGTTTCATGCATACGAAAAATTTCTGAAATTCCGGGCTCAGTTAGGAACTTACAGAAATTCTTCATCTTATCTTACATTCGCTTGACTTTCATGCCACTCAATTCTATATATTCATATATTTATGTACTTATATTATATACCCGTGTCGGTGTAAGTATTCGTATTCGTGTGTTCGTCTGTACGTGTAATATTATTATATCCGTGTAGATTTTATATATTTAATATATACAGAAGGGAACGTGTCAGGTTAGAAAAATACAGCGATTTTACGCAAGATTGTAAGAAAATTTTCTACTATCCTCGAAATGTCACTACAAACAGAAAACTAGGCTTTATTCTTTTTTTATTTTTATTTTTGCTCACAAGCACTTTTTAGCTACGTTCGTCATACGACTCTTATGATGCTCGCTTGACATTTTGACACGACACTTCGCTATTCTATCGCCAGTATTTCTTGTCAATATGCGGATGCAAGTCAACTGCAAGTTCGCTCGATTCCGTGCCTATGCGCTGGATCCTATCCCCTTAAGCGCCGTTTTATATTTCCTTACTAGAAAACGTACAGAAGAATCAGAGGGATTTCATCCTGGAAACCATTTAAATGTGGTCTAACTTTTGAAATTTCAAACCTTAGCAAGCCTAACCTCTTCCTTGTAGACTCTCATTCGTGTACGTGTTACTTATGCTTCGTGTAGCTGACTCTCGAGCATCTAACAACACCGAAAGCAAAGCGTGAAGACTTCGCCGGGTAAATTATAATTATTATACATATCTCTCTCTTTCTTAGTCTTTTTCTTTCTTACACATACATTCACTGATTTGCTCATTTTTCTTTCTTCCATTTGTCCTTTGTCTTCTCCTTCCTCTTGAAAAGTTCATCCACTTGCATAAAGCGCAAAGCATATACCGTCCATTCTGGATCCCATGATTCATGAGACCCGTTAACGATCAAGGATATCTCTCGTATAGATACGAAGTCATCCTTGATTTTTCTATCTAAAGATATGGCAATAAGTTTGAAATATACGCAGGAAGTCGCGTATGTGGAAACATGGTGCCCAGTTAGACTGGCAATGGATTCTTGGTTCTACGCATGCGCATATGAAAATAGTCGCGATCATGGTGGATCATGGTTTGATCCCAAAAAGGATGTTTGGCACCAACGCGGCTTCCCCGTTTTTCTACTATGTACAAAATATACAATTAGTTTACAATAAGATCTCTTATGACTGTTAAAAACCATACAGTAAAAAGCTTTGATTGTAAATTATTGCAATAGCTTTCGATTGGTTGCTCTCGATTCAATGAAAATGTGGAAGATTTTTGTCGTCACACGATATTTTTTTTTAGTATTTGGCGTGCTTGCGTAAGTGCGAACGTATATGCGCTCCATGGAAATACGATGGACGATGACATTTTTTTTACTTCGAAATTTATTGATATGTTTGGAAATTCGGTCACGGGAAATTGCACAGACGGCGATAGAAAACGCGTAGAGAAATATTCTAGTTGCTTTTATGGAAATCCAAAGTGAGATCACACCTCGTTTTCCATGGCCGACTATAACAAAAATTGGTGCATTGTACGTACGTCATCGTCTCACTTTATTAGGACGGGATACAGGATCGAGGAATAGGGATATAGTATCTGAAGGATGGAAAAGGGCGCAACGGGGCTGTAAAACGATATATATAGATCGTATATCTTGGGGAAGGAACAGTATATAAATATATCGACTTATATACGACAGGTGAGTAGAGTGTTTCATCTTAAACAGCATTTTTGAGCGAAAAAATATTGCTATATCTTAGGTCCTACTGTAATACTGCCACGGTATATAATATTTATGGTAATATATATGTAATGTATATGTATATATATTTTAATATATAATATATTCGTATAATAAATATTCTCTAACAACTTTAAATTTTTTTCTGTTTTTCTCTTAAGTATCATTAACACTGGACTGACTGACGTTTGCGGCCTTACGCTACTTTATTCTCTGGTTTTATTTGTCCGTGCGTGATAATCGTCAACTCAAGTCCAAAAATGAAAAATGGAGGAATAAAAAAAGAAAAAAAGTAATCGAATAGATCAAGCGACACGTCTTGCTAGATCGACATCTATATAATAACAAGTCATGAACTTAACTGTAGCGTCATAATCTTCGTTATCGTAATCATAGTATGTGCCAGGGGCTTCCCTGGGGATTTGCTTCTACTGATGTCTCATACCAATTTACTACCGAGTGGTAGTGAATGGTCGCCCAGTAAACTTTGATTAATGAAAAGGTGTGCTTATGCAGCTTAACCCGCTGTGCGGGGAGGCGAGCTTGATATTTGAATCGATACAGAGCAAGGCTCATGGAAAAAACATTTGAAATGAAAATCTCGTACCGGAAACCGATTTCCGTTGCGAGAGATCACCTTCCGTTATCTCGACTAATACGACTACTTGACTACTCGACGACTAGACTACTTGACTACTCAGCTTGGCCTCGATTACTCGACAGCGCAACGAGTCAGGCTGGCTGGTCGGCCGCGCAACCCCACCGGTTTGTGTCACGCTCACTATTATAGTGACAATTACAAAAGTCAATTAGGTCATTCAATGGAATGCGATATCAGGATCGGACGAGATCCTCGATTTTGGACGTACTAAGGTGCGAAAATACGTAATAACATTTTGACGTGGGTCATGACCTCGACCTCTCTTGAAAAAGATACCGGCCCATACGCCATCTGGCCCATTATCATTCTTAGTTAGTTAAATACGATTTTATAAATAAAGTGAGCTAAGGTTCCCCAGTGTACCAAGGTCAAGCTTCCCTACACGCTGATAAGCTTCCGGAAGGCCTTTCTGAACTCGGGGTTGAACACGGTGTAGATGACAGGATTGACGAAACTGTTCATGTAACCCAGCCATGAGGTCACGATGAAAGCTGTTACGCCCGGTTGGCAATCCATGCCCAACTTGGCGCAGAGGGCGTCCATCACGTTGCACGTGAAGAAGGGCACCCAGCAAATCAGGAAGACGCCTGTTGTTTATGTAACAAAAGAAACACGAATCAGGGTCGCGTTAATGTGTATTCCGTGCAGCAATTATGGTAGTGCCTCCCCTTCAATCGATTGATCTTTTTCATGGCCTCTGATCAAATTAGCCTTCAGCACGCGATATCTTGGATTTCGCTAAGCAATATCCTCTTATCCTTTTTTGTAGTCAATACGATAGACTGTTACGAAAGCATAAGTTCTATCTGAGTAGTAAACTATCACGAAAGCCATAAAATGAAATTATAGGATTAAATGTCCTTGAAAATAACGTCTCGACTACTTCCCATTTCTATATACATACATAAAGATGAGGTAATAACCCCTTTACGATGACTACTAAATGTGAAATCTACCTTCTCCAGGATCATTTTCTCATTTCACGTATATAGAAACGTATTCATAAGAAGAAGAAGATGAAAGGCAACACTCACCGAGTACAATGGCCAACGTCTTCGTGGCCTTTCGTTCCTTTTTCGCTGAGCTTTTCTCCCGCTTTTTCTTGCTGGCCTTATTAGCTTTGTATATCGTGAACCTGGAACCTGCGCTGGCGTTCTTCCTGTCCTTCTTGCAGGTAGCACTACCGGCAAGGACGCTGGGCGTCCTTCCCAGCTGAAGTGGTAAAAGAGATCCAGCGCTTTTGAGCCTTTTGAGTTCCTGCTTGTTGCCGCTATTCCCATTTTTTTTTGCATGCGAAGTCGAACCTCCGGCTCCCTTTGGGGGTGGCGAGGATGAGGTTGAGGACGACGGTGCTGAGGCTATCTTCGGATTTGGACTAGGGCTCGAATTTGTCTCGAGTGCCTCATGAAGTATCGTACTACTTGCTGCTCCATCATAACCTGAATCCTTTCTCGCGTTTGATCCTCCGCTGAGTTGGGCCTGGGCGACCGCACTGAAACGACAACTGCAATTTCCATATCAGACACATCCTCTGCTAACTAACAAACTTCCCATTTCACTCGTTGGGCCTCTACCTCTACGAAATCACAGCGAGTCGCACGTTGAGATTGCGAGAAGTTATGCAATTTGAATGAACGTTGGGATATTCTAGAACCTGTTTTTATGCCTCTCTGTTCAGTGGTTCACTTGTTTGTTTGTTTCTGATTGTTCCACGCGCTTATTGTATACTGACATTTATTTTAACTTCAGATTCATAGTCGATTGTTTCCAGACTGAACGTCATTACGCGATTGAGACTCTTTCAATTAATCGATGTAAAAGGTACAATGATTGGCATTGTTTCTTCGTTTGAATGCTATCCGACTAATCAAAGCTAGGTACAATATTCTCCATTAAGGTACTTGCCAATCGACTGTTAATACCGAAGGTGCTCTTTTGACTCATTATGAGAAAACTTGAAGAGTCAAGTCTGACTTTCGTCAATGAATTGCCGCTTGACTTTCCCTGCGCCACAAAGTGCTTTATAAAACGAAGAGGCGCGAGATTAAATGTAGGTGGAGAAACGGATGTTCCGAGGGAGCACTATCCCATAGAACAAATTGCAATTATCTTGAACAGCGTAACCAGCGACATTTACCTACTGCTAAGGAAGTTCGAACTTTTGATTCCACGAACCGGAAGTAATATCTTCTTAATTAACGAAACCACTCGATTAAGGCGAAACTTCGTTCTAACCTGAGGTAGGTAACTGGACCATCTTTATTCAGTTGGAACTTTAAGAAAATACTTGCATCTGGGCGCAGGGAAATTAATTTATTCCAGGTTAATCTTGTCGGGAGCGATCAGGTCGACCAAGTCAAGATTCTTAGATCCTCTTAAGGGATTTTTAAGCTTCAAACTGAGTGTAAACTTCTCGCAAACTCGTTACAAATTCAATGCAATAGCGCATTTTACGAAAAAAAAGGATAGACACTTTAGTCGTTTCCCAAGAAGTGGATAAATTCATTATAGAATCTTACGCTGCTTCCTCGACGACGGTTGCCAGAAAAAATTCTGTGCTCTTGTCATTCGAGATGACCACCACGGGATCTAATGGCGTCTCGTCCTCATCCTCGTTACTTCCCGAAGCCGTGTTCGTCGGTTCCTCAATGCCAGGAGCAACAAGGGCAGCCGCCCCCAGGGCTGTTTCCGCGAACCTTGCCACACAATACACACTACGTGATTTTAGTCAAAAGCTTTCTACTTTTAGCAAAATATGCTTTTCATGCATCTATCGCATACGTACGTTTAATTCGTAAATTTCATTCGTTTACTTTATTCGTTACGCCTTAATAAACTAAGTAAACTCAGAGTATGTGTCAGGAGTGTGTGTCTTAAGAATTTTCGGTAGGACAAGTTTAAACAATGGGACCATAAGTAATGGCTATACCGTGTTGCAGCTGCGAATAGGCGGTAAATGAAAAGATACGTTAATAAACCCGTTAAGGCCCATGGCTAGCACAGTAGAGATCAAGAGGGATTTGATATCGCAATTAGGACATTGAGCAAAAATAAGATATTAGTGTTTTTTTACTTTGTTTCAACAATTATTGTTTAATTACGATGCGTTTTCTTAAAACTAATAGCGCCATTCAATTTTACGGGAAAAATTAGTAAAGAGACATATGTAAGGTTTCTTTGTATTATCCTTTTTGTTTTTCAAAAACATAATAAATAAATGAATACCCAACAAGCCATTTCTGCCCGTGGCTAGTACAGTGGAGATCGAAAAGAGTTTGATATCGGGATTCCGATTGTTTTGGAGAGTTTCACGAACTTATTGTTTAAACAAATTAAAAAACAAAATGAAAAGTATATCTTATTTTTACCCAATGCTCTAATTGCGGCATCCAACTTCTCCTGATCTCCATTGCACTAGCCATGAGTAGAAACTTTTTGGGTATTCATTTATTTATCATGTTTTTGCAACAAAATAAGGATAATACCAAAAAACACTGTGTTTCTTTAGTCATTTCTTTCATAAAATTGAATGGTGCTATTAGTTAAAAAAACGCATCGTTAACAACTTGTTAAAACAATTATTGTTTAAACAAAGTAAAAAAAGAAAAACACGTGTACCTTATTCTTGCCTAATGTGCTATTTGTGATATCCTATTCCTCTTGATCTCTACTGTGTTAGCCATGGACCTTAATGGGTTAATGAGGTGCCATTAAAAAAATGTAATTAACCCTTTAACGACCATAAATTTGGATCCATCCCACTTTTTGTCGAGGGTGCGATATATCAAGTATACCTTTCCAAAGGACTCGTCTTATAACTTTAATAAATGAGGCGTCGACCACCAACGTGACACTTTTAACGGACCAGAGTTAATTCTTTTTTCAGCCGACAAGACTTTCGGATCCTTTGTACGTACCGATGTTCTCGGTCTTTGAGGTTTTCAGGAGATACCAAAATTCACGAAGCCGTAAAACGTGCAAGGATAACGGCGTTACCCTTTCGTACAGGATGTATCGTTTGCTCCAACATCCCTGCGTTTGCGTCTAATGCTACGTCGATAAACAAGCACGTAAGGTCGATGTATCCAGGGTTAATACAAGGTAAGACCATAATGGATGCCAATAGGTCCAGCGGGAAGATGGCCTCCCAACTAAACGTTGTCAATGCGGTAAAGCTAAGTCGTATTTATCGGCATGGCTAATACCGGTTAATATTGCCAGTTTGGGTATCGAGTATATTCCATGTTCAATAAATGGAGTCAGTGAGGAATGAGAAGTACAAACAGCAATGGAAAAATATGTGGAGAGAGAGAAAGAAAGAGAGAGAGAAAAAGAGAAGAGAATGAAACGAGAAAGAGCGAGAGCAAGACCAGAAACCCATAAGGACTAGAAAGACACAAGCATCCTAGTACCCTTACGACTATAATCATCAACCTGGAGTATTGACTGAGCTGAATAATATTTGCACTATTGGATTTCCAAGGTCACCATATCGAGGCCAAGCAAACAGACACGTACCTAGCTACGTAGCTCACGGTATGACCAGTGAATAATTTTATAGGCATTCCCGAGAAATATGACCTCGCCATCCTTTAATATATGATATTAAAGCTCTGGGGACGAGGAGCGAAAGGGGCCATAGTACGAGGGAGTGAGCTTAACTGGCTTCGAGATCTGCTGGATATTGGAATAGAATGGATCTTATATGTATAGATATGTAGTGTAGGGAGATTGGGAACGTTTCGATATGTTGAATTTTCGAACCCAGGATGATAACTTGGAATGCCGATTTTATGCAACGACTTTATGAGTTCCGGAATAATTCGTAGCTCAACAACGTGGACAATTAGGCAGAATCAAAGTACTTTGGTTGATAGACAAGGAAGCTCCCTTGACTCATAAAGCATTGAGGCTTAACTGCTGCGATGCGGAACTACAAATGTGCTGGGTAACGTACTATCTTTGGACATTATTGAACTCACCTGCGCGTGTGAGCGATATTCTCGATTATGCTGCCAGGCTTGATATCACCAAGATTCGGTTTCCTCGTAGCTCGTGCTTTTTTCGCTCTGTTTCTGAGCGCCTGAAAATTCACGTGTACTACCTCAATTGATTGTACCTTGATATAGTCTGTTGACGACAAGTGATACATGGATATTTGCAAAATCTTTGACTGCGCCTAGATTTTTCATTACTTAAATATGGTATCTCGTTGTTTTTATAAAGTGAATGGAAAGTAATGAAAGTGATATAGAATGATATTGAATAGTAGTGTCAAGTTATTACTTGATACGTGCTCATTGATGTAACAACCATTTTCAGACAAACCACGATTACTCCAATGGTAGCAATGCATTCCATTGATGTCGTGAACCGACTACATCTAGATACAGTGAACTCTCTCTAAAGTTGCGCTCCGTAATATCGCGTTTCTCCTCGATGCTCTCTCTAAGATATCACGCCGTGAGGGGAATGACTCCACCACTCCACTTGGCGACATCGTTGCCTTAGCAACACGCGGTCCATTTAAAAGCAATGTGGGGATGTTTTATATGCGTGTCTCACTCTAAAGCTCCGCATACCTGTAGGCTGGTGGGGGCATTCCGTAAAATAGCACTCTCTGCAATCTAGCGCTTCCAAACCCCCGAGTGCGCTATCTTACAGAGAGTTCACTGTATAAATAAATACAGGGGTTGTTTTCAGGACATTTTTTGTTATCCGTCGGTCCTTTCCAGGACCTTTGGTACTTACCAGAACGGGCTTGGAAAAATTCCTAGCGTACGGGTTGTTTCCGGGACCATAAAGCAACGCTCGCACGAAATTTTTCAAAATTGTTCCAATGCTTTAGACATCTAGAGCTGTGATGGGCTTAGTATTGGCTACGCTAAGTGAAGTTAGATTACAATTCTAATATGCTAGATGCCCCAAGGTTTAATTTTTCTTTTTTTGGGGGAAAAAACATTGTTAGCTTACATATGTGAATGCTGCTTTAAAGTGCCTGATCCCGGATAAAACTCTAGTACATAATTTTATACATGTATGTACGCAACATTGTAGGCGAAGTCCTGACTCGACATGTAAATGAAGTAATGAAATATTTACCTTGAATATGTTATAGTAGAGGAAAATCATGATGATGCAGGGTATATAAAAACTTGATAGACTCGAGAAGATGATAAAGTTCGCATTGTAAAATAGACAGAGATCCGGTATCCGGTCGGGGGTGTCGTTCAGTCCGAGAACAAGCGGACTTCCGATCGCTGCCGATATCACCCAGACCAGCAGTATCGTCAACCACACTCTTCTATTGTTCTTGTGCTTGGCATACTTTATCGGCTGGGTCACTGCTATGTATCTGCAATTCAAATTTGGTCATGAGCTGCACAGTGCAGACTGGTGGGCAGTACTGATTACTCCCGTAAAACCGAGAGGGCGGAGTAGCTTGAACCTCTCGACTTCGTCATTGGAATTGGAAAAAAAAGAACTCAAACGTCTCTTTGATCACCAAGCATTGATCCTTCATCGCATTTGATCACAGGCTCTGACAATGTTTTTCCGATTTATCAAATTGTTGCCCCGGTGGGTAAACCTTATGGATTATGCATGTGCCAAGCGAAATGCGTCTCAATAAAAATACTATATGGTTATAGAAAAGGAAAATAGGGATAGGAAGTTACCTTAAAAAATATAGTTATACGATATTTATAATCTATATATAATTTTGTACAATCTATATACAGTAACGTCCAATTGAAGTGGAACAAGGTAATTTTTGTGTATTTCCGGTGAACTTTGACCGATTTCGAAAAACCAAAAACACATTTTTTTAGGAAATTTCCTCCGCTTTCGAATGGTACAGGTTTCATCCCGATCGGATACGAAATGGCCGATCGGCAGCGGTTGGAGTGAAATCGTGCATTTTGGGAATTTTCGAAAAGTGTGAATACTGGTAGTTCCGGGAAGAAATTCATATTTCTGATTATAGCACGAGAAAGAGCATTTTTCGGCAATCAAACCCCCCCCCCCCTCCCCCTATAAACCCCTGCAGCATCACTCTAGGGGGAGTTACACCCCATTGAAGTGAAAACACTTAATTGACCATAACTTCCGAACGCGTTGGCCGATCTGGTCTAGTTTTTGCGTGCTATCATCTTTAACGATACTGCAGATTCTCGCAAAATTATTGTTCTCAGAG
>JARQST010000096.1:407014-448186 GCA_030142225.1 Pachycephus smyrnensis | reverse complement strand
ACAAAATACAATATTACAAAACTACTACACGCTATCCTAGGTCCTTGCGAGACACGTGAAACAAAAGAAATAATTCCGTATACGTTAAACTCTATCCGAGTGACCTACAGGGCTCGAAACGTCTAGGTGCCCTCGCGATACGGGTATTCGTTACAATACCGAAACGGAGATACTAAGCTACCCGAATAATTCGAAATAACATTCGTCGGAGAACGAGACGACGAGTACCACTCGCGCAATGCGAGCTAGACGGACGAAATCGAGTAGTGGACAGTTAGGGTAGGTCCAGCGAGTATGATAACGTATAAAGATCAAAATTCAATTAACAGAGGGATAGAAATTGATGAACAAAGTATGTAAAATAAGGTAGGATCGAGATATGTAACAGTAGCAAAATAGAAAGTACAGTATGTCAAGAAAGAATAAGAGAAGTAAGATCTTAAAGTATTCTATAAAGGCCCTAGATCATGAACATACGAGAAGCGTAGTTCATGGGTTCTTACGAGACTCTCCAGGGTCACCGAAAACATTTAGAATAGCTAAGACAATAAGAAATAATATATTATAATATAAAAGTTCACGCTAAGGCACGGAATCTTTCCTCTGGCGGTACGCGGTCTTCTCCTCGGCCGAAACCGGGAGGATAATTACGATACTACTACTAATGTTACAGAATCTCCGCGCAGAGTATAAAGATTTCGTCCTATCGGCGCCGAAACGCTTACCGTGAACGATACAAAGACGATACTAGTACGATACTTTTCTCGTAGTAACCGATCCACCGGCCAAGACGGCTGTCAACGCAAGAATGGCGCTCGAGGGGTTCTTCTCCTTACTGGTCGGGGCTAGCTCCCTCGCGGTAAGTCTAGTAGGGCCCACTGGGCCAATCGCGTACGCGGAAGTCTTCTACCAATCCGGGCTTACGCGCTAATAATTGAAACATTCCTATGGACTATTTCGTTAATTTATTGAACGATACGAAACTATTTGACTACTACCCGACGCGAAATGCTCTTTTTTAGAGTAGATGATAACCAGAGCCTCCATCTGATCGTTTGACTACGATACGGGGAAGGATGCTCCACAAAATCTATGTTCCCTTATAGTCTACGCACGATACAGTGGCGTACGTCGCCTTTTCGCGAGACTCGGAACGTATAGACGGTCGACTAGGCGCATTGCCGTGTCTTCTTGGCGTCCAGGTTGTGGCGGGTAGCTGTCGTCGTCCGGTCCTGGGTCGACGGGACGTTCTAGTGGCGGAGGGTCGCGACTCCTCGGCCTAGGGTAGCTTCCTGAGCTCCCTCTTCGGTACGGGTGCCGTTTGCTGGGCACCGGTACCGGGACTGACGAGACGTGATGGTTGTCCATGGCGATGTCCTTGACTAGTCGGCTCCCTACTTTATTCGGGGCCGACCGTGGCGGGGTGGAGGCGCCTGCTGATGGTGGCATTCTTCCACGCTCCCTGACGTAACCATAGGCGGCTTTCTTCCGGCGATATTGGAGAAGGTGTTGCTCTCGCTGCTGGTGTCTTCCTCGGCGTAACGGTGGCTCGGCGTATCGCATGAAATTATCGTACAGACAAAAATTAGCCTAACCTCTTTTAGTTTGATACTCGGGACCCTGGAGTTCTTGGCCGGTACAGTCGGATTCTATCTCCCGAGGGACGGTACTGCGTCCCGTGATCAAAAGCACGCGAGTACCATATCGGGACTTTTGTGGCGTCAAGAATTAACGTCACCACACGGAAATAGTGGTCTATATCTAAATCTACTCAACGCCGTCTTTGTCAAGTGCATGCACACTTCAAGTTGATTGTCTCGAAAATGAAGCGTCGTATGATAAAATTTTATTCGGTAATTTCGACTTATTTTCATGAAGAATTAGCCCCTTCTCGGTTGCATAACGCATTTTGGCCAGCCTGTAAAGATTCTATTATACAGAATTATTCAAGACTAACTGACCAATTAAATTTAACTCATCCATTTAATTTCTATGCCAAAATATAAAAATATTTAATTATATTTCAAGTCTCGTTCTCATGTAATACAACCATGTTCTTACTCAGAAGGCTAATTTCTATAGAAATTACATCATATATCATGTATTTCTTAGAGCATGAAATATCATGTTATTTCTTAGTCCGAAAGTCAAACGGTTCAAATCATTTTATTATTAATCTAAAACGGTTAAATTCATCAAGACCCATTACTTTAAAATGGAGGACTTACGGACAGCAATCAACCTAATGACACCTAAATATTTTATATGCAGCATAAGCCTAAAGGACACTTAATTTTTATTTCCAATAGAGGAGAGTAGCCGGAAATACTTCAGTTTTCATTTTGAAGCTCAATTATTTCAAGTTACATGCTTACTTTCGCTCTTTCGATCAGTGTCTTTCGTCTTTACGAAGATTATTAACCCTGTTGTTGGCTGTTTAAGAGCAAGGGGATTAAAATCATCTGTCTATCTTGATGGTTTTCTTTGCGTTGGGAAGATTGAAAGAGACTGTACACGAAATGTTAATCTAACAATGGACCTTCTTAAGAGACTGGGTTTCATAGATAATTATAAAAAGAGTTTAATTTTACCAATCAATAGCTTTAAGTACCTGGGATTCATCGTGAATTGTTCAAAAATTTAAGAGCAAAGATCGCTGTACAATTAGGGATTTTGCTCAGTTTGTAGGTTTGCTAATTGCAAGCTGTCCAACGGTGGGAGATAGACTTTTTTGTTGCAAATTAGCTGAAAGAACAAAATTCCAAGCCCTTATAGTTGCAAGTGGAGATTATGATTAGCGAATGTCGATTCCTAGATTCATTACAAAAGATCAAGACTGGTGCTAAAAAATTCTGTCTTCCATGAAAAAGAAAGTTAGAAATTTACTCTTTACAAAGGAGATATTCTCCGACGTTTTCCTCTCGGGTTGGGACGCTTTTTGCGAAGCTGAGTCGGCATATGACTTCTGGAAACCAACTGAAAGGGTTTTGCACATAAATCAACTCGAACTGTTAGCGGCCTTTTTTGCTTTAAAATGTTTCGCGACAGATGTCCAAAACTGCGAAATTTTGCTTAGAACAAATAACAAATAGCTATTTCTTACATCAATAGAATGGACAATGTGGAGTTTTATAATTTACATAAGTAGACTAACAAAGGAGATATGGCAAAGGTGCGAGACCAGGGATATTTGGCTGTTTGCATCCTATATGGCTTCAAGAGATAAAATTGAGGCAAATGGAGCATCTAGAATTGAGAATGTTGATATCCAATGGGAACTAAATGATTAATTTCTTCACACGAGTGTTAATTCGTTTAGACAACCAGAGATAGAGCTATTCGGTACGCGCTCTAATAAGAAATGCAACAAATTTTGTTCTTGGAATAGGAACCCAGAGTTGGTTTGCATCGATGTATTTACTTGAAATTCGACTCCATGGTTCCTTTATGCATTCCCTTTATTTTCATTAACTTTACGTACACTCCGGAAAAGTAATTTCCAACTACGGGTATCATGGTGGTGCCATTCTGACAAACCCAACTATGGTACTCAGTATTCCAAGATTTATTGGTGGAAGATCCAGTTGTTTTCGGTCCAAATGCGAATTTACTTGTAGGTCCGTATTACATCCACTGAGAGACAAGCTTACTTTACTGGTACAGAAATTATCCATGAAGCATTTTTAACGAAGAATTTGTTTGCAGAAACAGTTGAAATAATGATTTCATCCGGGGTTCCAGTTACGTTAAAACAATACGCATCCGCATTAAAAGGCTCGTTTGATTTTTGTAAAAAATAACAGTTCGACAGCTTTAACACTAACATCCTCAGTTTCCTAACAGTAGGAAAATTCAAAGAAGGTATCTCGCATGGAACACTGAACTCGACTAGACCGGCAATCTCACTCAACTATCAAACAAAATAGTCTCAAATGAACCAGTTAACAGGTTTTTTAAAAAAATTTTCAGAACGCGTCCGTCCTAACCTAAATATTATGTAACCTAAATGCTATAAGACTTAAAATATTCATCCAATTATTCAGATCTTACTAGCCTTCATCCATTATTGAATTTCAATAGTTGGCAATTGCAGGAAAAGATTATCGTGTTCTTAGCCTTGGAGCCCATAGATTCCAAACTTTGTCTCTTATTAAAGTGGTAAATATTAGACGCTTGGACACAGGGATGAAAATAAAAATTCCCGACATTATTAAAACTTCTAGACCTGGTGCCGACCAACCAAATTTTATATTTCGTTTGATCCCCAATTATGCATTACAATTGAATATTTTTCAGAGAAACTTCAATGCATAAGCGATTTCATAAAAAGAAATAAAAAATGTTGTTTTCCTACGAATCACGAACTGTCAAAAAAAGAACTCCATGTTCCCAATTTGCATTAAAATTTACAAGAGTTTTAATAACAAGACATAATTTACATCCATTCTTCCCTGCAACTAAATTTTTTTATCCGCAATTAGTAGGTTTAACTTATTCCATTTCCAAATTGTCATATAAGGAATTTCTTGAATCCGATAGTGGCATCTCAGCGATAAATTTCAAAATTATTTTGATTCGCGTGAAATCGTCTGATGTATGTTACGAGATGACACAAATGTAAAAAGCGAGCGTGAAGCGCGGTGCCATGTTTTGTTTCTAGTGTAATAAAAACAGCTGTGTTCATGTTGTATTATTCGCTATGTGCGTACTAAAAAAGTAAAATTTTAGTGAACATGTGTAGATGTGTACATATAGAACAAATATACAACGAGACCTTATGGCGTGCAATATAGATGGCGCAGATAGCATACATTTCCACACGTGTTCACTAAGGTATATGGCTGAATTTGGGCGCACAGAGTGAATAGTCGGTCCACGAGTTCAATGTGTTTTTTGACAGTTCACAAACAATGCAATCTTTAGCAAATCACACGTGGCTTTCCATAAAATCACGAAAATAGAAAAATAAAATATATTTCAGTGAAAAACCATGCACATGCATACCTTGAAACCAAAATTTCATGCAGAACACCGTGTGGCTAGTCAAAGACTTCATTATTTTCGATCTGTCAAAAAACACATTGAACTCGTGGACCGACTATATATTCATCTGTAAATTAGATATATTTAATATATAATCTGTATGCAAATTTTGTCATACGAGATATACATCTTTACAGATGTACTTTCAGCAATCTTCCAGTAAGCTTCCATACAAATATTGCGTATTACGAACTTGACAACTTTTTGAAAATCACACACGGCGAACCCGAAACAATACATAAAATAAACACAGAGACG
The DNA here is from genome assembly GCA_030142225.1 of Pachycephus smyrnensis. Classification (NCBI taxonomy): domain Eukaryota; kingdom Metazoa; phylum Arthropoda; class Insecta; order Hymenoptera; family Cephidae; genus Pachycephus; species Pachycephus smyrnensis. The sequence goes on along the minus strand of JARQST010000096.1, from coordinate 442,885 downwards.
AGTCATCAATCTCGCTAGTCCGATTTAAGGGGGAGCCTGCAATTCTATGTTACATAAAGGGGATGAGGACTGTAGGTACGGGGTATGGTGGGTATAAGCTATTGTCTAGAAAACGTGCTTACACGCAACGCCATAGCGCGCGATAAAGAGGGAAACGCGTCCCTACGTCGATACGTCCCAGAACGTCATAAGTTTCCATCCCCTTTATCGGCGTTATTATTTCGCAGCGCGCTACGAAATTTTATTTGCGCGAAAACCGTGCTGCTTCCTTATTCGCAGCACGTACCGCGAAAATCAAGAAAGTCTCTTCTTTAGTAGAGGAAAAAAATGTTTTCAGCGACTCTGATAAAGCCAGGAGTATAACCATAGGAACGTAGAGAATTTCTCGTGGTAGTATGGTGAAGCCAAACAATTTTGTTCCCTTGCTGAGTGATGAATAAATATCATAAAATGGCGATAGGTTACTAAGTCTTACCTGTCTATTGATATCGCAACCAGATTAAAGATGGAACTTGTGCTGCAGGTTACATCCATTGCGACGTAGAAGTCGCACACGAATCCTGGCAAACCCCAAGCGCCGTTCACCTGAAAGGGTAATTCCACGATTTATCTAGGCGTTAATCGGAAGTCTCCTGAGTAATTAGCCGACAGTGAGATAGTCTAAGAGGTGTAGTAGAGCCATGTTACGCCAGACAGGTATTACCAGCTGGATTAAGAACGTCAAGTCACCTAAGAATAATTAGAAGCAGCGTCGCAGAATCGCGCAACACGAAAGTCTACGTGTTGGGAATTTCCACAAGTCGAATACATAGGATATAACCATTTTCCCTAGTCAATGCTTCCTTGAATGTACATTGCGTATACCTATTCCTAAGAGGAATCTTTATATTGCTAGATATACATGTTATACTGAAATTTGATGTCGAGTGGAAAAATTCAAATGTATCTTTCATTGCATCTCAGAAAATTCGAATTGAAATAACACAATCATTCAACGGCAAAGTATTTCAAGCTTATTGGATTCACTTGAAAAAATTCGATAATGCAAGCTATGTCCATTGGACACATAGTAAATACATGCAGTATACTGTGTTGAAGGTAATTTCACTTTACTGAAAGTCCACGTTATTTTTTAAAAATGCATTACAAAAATACTGATTTAGAAAACGCTGAATTCCTGCAACGTCATCACATGATATTGAAACAGATTGATACGACTTGCGTTTGATGGATTTTAAATAAATATAAAAAAAAATGCAAAACCCAACATGGCACAGAAACAATAGCACCGTGTCCAGTCGGAGGTTCATAAATCAAGAAAGATTATACCAAGAGGGGTGAACACTATCTTTTTGCATGAGCGCAGTCTGCAGTCGTACATCTGAGAGATGAGAAGAACTTTGATTTATTCGCAACAACCGTGCTATGCTTACCAATGTTCCGCCTGCAAACAGATTTGAACACATTCATTTTCTAGAAGGAATGGTGTGCGCGTTTTACAGAGACGAAAGTCGTGCGAATTCCGCAGTGCTTTTCGCTATGTAGACTTCAAACTTCTCACTGCATTAAGTATATAGATAGAGGTATTTACATATCCACGCGTACTGCGGCATCCCACTGTTTCTAGAAAGATAAACATGCGTGTTTGACAGACGTGTATTACGCGGCACGTCAAAAGACTCCTTCGCAAAGAAACGCCTCCGCAAGTTTTATACGAGAGAATTGCTCGAGACAATAAATTGCCTGGTTGCATCATGGTCTTGTTGGCTTCAGAAAAGTTATAAAAGTGGTGAAGGTATGCGCGCCAATATTAGGAAGATGCATACTGCAAAATGGAAAGGTCTTGCACATGCAATTACAGAGCCTGCACTTCTTGACGGTTCGTTGAATATTTGTTAGTTTCACGATTTCTTTACTTTATTCTCGCTGTTTCATTTCCGTTTACTCTTACTTCAATTCTACAGTTCCTGTTAGACCTGTCCGGTCGCTCTTACTCTTGCTGTTCAAATGGACTCTCGTTGCGGCGCTCTCGGCAGTTGGTTGTTGTCGTCTCGGAAACTTAATGAGAGCAACTCGCTGCCACAGGCTTAAGTTTAAGCTACGGGCCGTTAATTGCGGGCCTGCCATCCACTCTCGCGACGCTCTAAATATTTAGAGGCGTGTGGGCGTCGGCGTGAATCTCTCTCGTAATGGGACACTCCCTTGCAGGCTCGTTTAAAACAAGTCTCGACGACTTGTACGAGAAACACTTATCTACGTAGATGTCGCTACCACTACTGTCGCTGTTGAACATCTAATTTTGTCATGGTTATTTTTTCCTCTTTTTTCCTTTTGCCACAAGGAATTAAATAGGATTCCACGTTGGAAGTATAAAAGGTTGCGTTCGACAGTGAAAAAGAAAATTGAGTGATTTTGTTGTCCGCCATTTACTTGCACGTAGAACAAGTATTTCTGCGAAACAAGTTAAGTATCATAACGCAAGCTTAATAGGGTGCGCATATATTAATTTTCAGGTCTAGTGGCGTTCAAAGTGACCCCCTTCGTAACTTGATAATCGGATAACTGTTGGTGGAATCGATTCGGAAATGATATAATCTACGGAGTTCAGCCGTATACAGAGCACATGCAGCACGGAGTAAGCTGGGAGTAAATAGTTGTAGTGTTCTGGTAGAGATGAGAAAGCGACAGGAGTGCGAAGGAATATCGTAGTACTGATGGCGGATTAGAAATTTTTTTAGGAAAAGACAGAAAAACTATACGAAAAGAGATGCAAGAAAGACGGAATTGAACCAGCTTCGAGTTTGAACTTGGGTACACAGTTAATTGTCGATCCACTATTTCCTATCGTTAATTGCTTTCCATTTTAGCCATAGTGAATGTCAATAGGGGATAAATTTTGCATCTAACATTTCCACTGTCAGCATCACTATCCTAATATCTTGCTTTGCTGCCATTGTATATTTTGCAATGACAAACCTGTTCCGCCTGAGCACTGCTGAGCTTACTATGGCAGTCTACAAAGTAGTAGAGCATCAGGTGCTAGAAACCATTTTATAGATTGGAAGTTTGGTTTGCAGAGTGCAGTTACCTACAGAATATATTTAGCAAAGTACTCTATAGCAACTTGCGAATAAATCAAACGTATCGATACCGCGATTGCCATTGCTAGTGGTAACAGTTTGCCGTTTCGTGATTGGTATAGTGCAATCGTTTATCTTGTTGATATGTGTCTGCTTACGGGCACATACTGTATATATAAATTCAAGATATACTATAAGCAAGGTCAGGAAAGTCTATCGAATAGCCACACAATGCCGAATGATAACAATAAAATTCCAGAAGGTGTTGTGGCGTTCGTGTCCTGAATTTAGGAGTGACATTAAAAAGCCATTAGAGATGGAAACGCTATTCCGGAATTCGCGATTTTTCGATTGACAATTCGGCAGGAGGATGCGCTGCAAATCGTTCTATACATAAAACGGTAGCACCTTTAGAAAAATAAGACGAAATCTTTTCCTATTGCTTGGAGACATTTCTAGAAGCCTCCTTTGACTTTAAGACGAAGCTGAAATGCTTGATGGGCAAGCGTGTCGAGATTCTTTTATTCCGAATTTCTATAGAAAGTTCTCTCCTCTCAATAAGTCTTAAGGTGTCTTTTAAATTATTCATACAATTTCGTATTGAGAGATTATTTATGCCGGAATACTTTCGCGGTGTCAATGTAATTCTATTTATAGGAAATGAATTACCGTATCAAATGGAAAGCAGGAACCTTCATCAATGTCCAATGAAACGCAATCCTACAGGAGAGGAAGTGGCTTAACAAGAGCAACAAAATACGTTAGCTACACGTATTCCCTTATAACTTACTTTTAATGCGATCTATGTTTTAATGGGTAAACGTCCGAAACTAATTTTCAGGAAAATTAGGTTGTGCGGTATAATGCCAGTACCTTTCTACCGGCGACGAATATATCCTAATGTAGAACGGAAACAACGTAAACGAATGCATAGAAACGTTCCACACATACTCCGTGTCATACTTCTGTTATAGTATGTGAATATACGTAGGTCACTGCAATTGAATAGTGTACCCGCGTCGTGGTTGCAGCCCAATACTAATCAAATATATATTCAGATGCTTTCAACGAAATTTATTCTCGCCATTTCTTTTCCATCTTTTACGCACGTACAGTTTTTGCCCGTCACGAACAACCATTGCGAAATGAAAGTACTCTTTCCTTCTTTTTCTCTCACATTTTTCTCTGTCTTACTCGTTTTTTCTAAAAGGAAACATTCATCGCAGTAAAAATTATGTAACAATTTCAGCAGAAATGCCGAGGCAAAAATTTTGCAATTCATGGCTATACGTGAAACGTACAAAAAGAACTATTGCCGACAAAGGATCAGGCGTGTCCTACATTTATATGTAACGTCGCCTTTCAATCTCTTTACCGAAGTTGCGAAGTTTTCCTTCTGCTTTTCATCTTTGCGAGCTACTTGGGAAATACACTTGTGAGAAACTTTTGATCTTCCAAGTCAATTTACAGCTGGGTAAAGCTCTCCTGGAGATTTATAATATTTCTCAGAATCGATCAGGCTACCTACGACAGTAGGCATTACGGTTTGTGAACCTCTAATAATGTCAACAGGATGAGGCCAAAGTGGAAGTGAGTTGTTATACACATATATCAAAGAGAATGCAATATACCAGTGGTCATGGGGATCACGTTTAGCTTTGTATTTCACCAGTTTTTTCACAATGCAACACGTCGGCAATGATAAAAAATGGTTAATGGTAGAAAATGGCCAATGTTAGAATTCCGTAAAGTACTAACTCCTTGGAAGCAAGAAAAGAATCGCGATGATGGAATATGAAAATTTCAATTGACTTCGAGTAAATCTCACCAAGAAAAGTTTTTGCGTTGCTGTTTGTTGCTGTTTTCTTCGGAGTCTATGGACCACATCTTGTAATCGTTATACTTGTGTTACTTTTACAGCATTCGATATCCGATTCCATTAGGAGTTCGTTAGTGCTTAAGAGCAGCGCGTTTCGGTCTAATCCCGCGCCATGTAAGACAACTTGAGTAATTCGCCCAGAAGAGCTTACGAGGCGGGGACGCGGCAGGACTTCAGGATTCGGACACGTAGTTAGGACTTAGTCAGGATGAGATTAAATTTACCTGCGAGCCATCTGCGGGAACTTGGTGCGCCGAAGCGCGTAAGTTTAACTTGTTCATTCGAAATCCGGCCGCGAGAATCACTCGCATAGTTCTCCGTGTCGGTGAATTATGTCAGCTGAAAGTTAGGCGCATGACCGATGAGGACCATCAATATCATACACGAGTTAGATACTCATGCCAAGGACATAATAATCTGATTTTAGCTTGACTGATCGATTTATTGGCACGACTGATCTTTTTATTAATACTAATCGATCCTGCAAGCTCATGTACATGGCTAACAAGCTCTAATAATCATTAATTATCTTTCTATTGAATATTTGCAATGACAAAGTTTGTTATAGTGAAACATTCAATTTGAGACCTCAGCACACGCAATAGCCCACGTGATAAATTATATATAGGTTAATTTCATACATTGCCTAGTTCGGGTAATTTTCGTGGACAGTTGTAGCCTTGTCGCGCATATGTAAGCTGGCACAGTTGCCAGCTGGCAGTCCCCCTGCTTAAGCCATTCAATTTTCAGAACGAACCTAGGACACGCCTTCCTTTTCTATTATACCAGGTCCAATGACTTTGCCAGGGTTTTTTTGAGTAGATGAATTCTTTTTTTCGAGTGCGCATATAACCGTGCGGAATGACACTTTGTGTGACACCCTTCTTGCCACACAGGGATAACGAAGATCGATGCGATCTTTTGGCAAAAAACCGAGAAGGAGCAAAAAGAAGGAAGGATAGGAGGCAAGGATACTTCAGAAACTTACAAAAACACAGCAGGATTTGTGTAGTTATAACGCGACACGTATGCTGGACACGTGTAGGAACAAACACTAACGATAGAGACCTTTGTCAAGTCGATTGACAGCTCGAAAGAGCTTATTTGTACCCGTGGCTTTACAGGATTCTAGTTTGCTGCTATCCACGTACTTACAAAGGGAGAACGAAGGTGTCGTGCTTTTAAACCGGAAGTCGAACAGTGAAACCCGATTCTTTTGGCAAGCCTGTCCAATGCGTGAAAAATTTGAAAATTATACAACCCCTGAATATGTACACCATGGCTCTGCACCATTTGTTATTGGAACCTGTCGCTGCAGTTTATCATCTTTGACGTTACAAGCGCGGAAAAATTCAAAAAGAAGTTAAAAACTTGGTAAATTAATAAAATGGTTTCAGAGCGTTTGATCTACCTTCATAATGAAGTATAGTACACGGAGAGAATTTTTCAATAATTTTTTATGTCAAATTGACGGTAAAAATTACCGCAGAAAACAGAAACCGTGGGACATCTTGGCATTCCATTATCCTTTACTGATAAGACACAACATTTTTAACCATTTCAGAGGCATTTTTAACCCTTTCAGGGGCATTTTTAACACTTTTTTCCATTTTTATAATGTTCTGCTTACAGTTCAATGAAAATAGGCATGAATTGACATTTTTCTGACATGGAAATACTTGTTATATATGTTCTTAATGATTATTATATTTAATATGCTGATTTTATATTGTTTATAAACAAATAATGTTGTATAAACGGGATTTTCCGGATAAATTCAGTTCCTGCGAAACTACTTGAGATTGAAAACTAGGGATAGAAAGAACATGTATTTTTTTTAAAGTTGACAGCAAGATTGACTCCTGTCAACTGCTAATTTATAATTCTGACATCAGATTCATTTTGAGCGACCTCCGAATCCCCAGTGTGGTCCAATTTCTACTGAAAAATATGTATTTTCTTTAAGTTGACAGCGAGATTGATATCTGTCAGCTATCAAATTCCAGTTCTGACATCATATTCGAAATCAGTGATCCAAAAAACACAGAAGTACAAATTATCAAAAAAATCTACCAAGCAAAAAAATGTGCCCTTGAGAGGGTCAGAGGCAGTAGAAGCAAATTTTACAGTGTATCAGTAAATTTTAGAACTAAAAATTTTTACCGTGGTTCACGGTAATTAATGGTTGTATTTTGATGGTATCATCCGAAGATGGACTTTTATTTCATATTGTATTTGCGATCTGTCAAAGAAAAAGCATTTTTTACTCATAGAAGAACTATATGTATAACGTAGTAGACACTTAGATTATAACCTAAATGATAAAGACGTTTATTGGATATTTATTATTTTGTTGTTCTGAAAGGATTTATATCTTTCAGCGATTTATAATTAGTTGTATCGATTAATAATGCACATTGATAAATATACTTCCATAGAGCCAAAAGTGAAAATCCAAAAAGTCGGCAATGATCACCGGAAAGATCCCACAAATGGACTGCAGAAAACAAGCGAAGGATGCAAGCCTCCACTGTTCTACTAGCATTAGTTAAAAACTGCCGAAGATAATATTAGAAAACTGAATTATCACGGGACTCCATAGTAAAAATTGTATGATTCCACAACAAGATCTATGAAAATCTACTTTTTCTTGTTTGACCTCAATAAGCGAGGAAAATAATGTACTCCGAGGTAAAATTTAATATAGTAGTTATGATAATTTGCCTTTTTTAGATGAGTATACATTAAACAAGGTATAAATTCAAATTTTACTCGGTATGTTTTTTAAATAACGAAATTGTTACCATTGCACTTCAGTAAAAACGAATATGATGTGCCTTAAATTTTACTGTGTTTTGATGAATTATTCTAAAATAAACAGATATTATGTTTAAAAATGCCATGATGTCCCATAATCACCGTGACACGGTAACACGATTATATTACAGATTCGTTATATATAATACACGTATATAATATAATTTATAAAACAATATGCCGCACCAATATTATTTGTTTATATTATACACGAGTATACTCGGTATATATGATTACCTTTGACACAGATACGTATTGTTTTCTTTGACGCTTCACTTCTATCTTATAGAAAACATTTCCTCTATTATCATTGAAAAAGTCGTTTCTTGTTCACATTCTGTATGGGTGCTTTCAGTGCCGGCAAGGAAAGTCCTTATCGTAGGATTTCAAAGTAAGGATATCGTTTTGTGGATGGTCTCAGGACTTGGAAAACTTCAAGCTACTTCCGTTATATGTTCTAGCTTGGATTATCGGATATAGCGATTCTTACGTGAACGACACAATCGTTGACACTTCTCAAGGTAACACCTTTCGCTGTACTGGAATGGAAATATCAATAGTAATAGTTATATTGCGACACCAATTATCGAAGTTTCGTTCTCTTATATATCAAGTGTCACTATGTACTGCCTTATAATTCCACTTTGTAGACAGTAGATTCAATGTTCACAATGTACACAGCATGCCAACTTTTAATCAATTTGACAATGGTCGTTATGAAACTGTTCGCCCACTTGCTGCCAGATTCTCATATTCCTTCATCCACCATTTATTTCACACCAAGTCTGTCGCTAATGAACTATATCATTACTGAAAAAAACGATCAAGTTTACTAAAGCTAGCGTTTAGTCAAACTCTTCGTAATTTTTTGTGAAGTCGTTAAACTGCGAGAGTCTTGAACGTTCTTCCGGGAATTTGTGGAAAGAAGAAATGGGAAAGCTCTTCGAAAACTTAAATGTTACATTATGTAGATATCGTCTCGTTAGAGCGAAATCATGGCTTAATTTGTATAATAGTTTGTACTTTCATACCTTTCAGTCTTTCTCTAGTATATCTTCTTCAAATTTTTATCAACTTTAAATAGTTGAAACTGTTGCGTCGTTTCCATTAGTGTTAAAAAAGTCTTATCGTGGTACTTAAAAAGAAGTTAATGTTATGATTTTAAATTTGTTAGAATTTAAAAATTTTATACATTATATCATTCATTTCTAATATGGTAAGCTAAGTCAGGTGGTATGATAAGGTAAAATTATATGCAGATGAGGATAGTGATATAATATACAGAGAACACCAGAAAGATAAACAGAATCTATGCATATCACACAGTGCGTATAGTCGCGAATAACCGATGTTGCCATGAATATAAATTAAAATCGATTTTTCCACATTCCCATTCTGTGACGCGCTAGTCACTTTTCTTTCTTGTGCTCAAACGTGCTTTATCATATTTATTCTAACCAGCGCCAGCAGCACCAGATGCGCTGAGGATATCGTGGATATTGTGAAATAAAGTGGCGAAATGAGCTGGAGTTCGTGAATTACGAAATTTATTGACGATGTGTGCGAATTCCCCTTCCCCGTCGACGGAACATGATTTTTCCTTTTTCTTTCTTTTTCCTTTTTGTTCATCGAGACACCGATGGGCGAAACAGCCGCGTTTCATATTGTGGTATGGAGTATAGTGCTCGCCGATGCCAAAGAGGGTTCATCCTGTCAGGGTCTCCTGGAAAAATCTCATTTCTAAAGGTTCTATGAGGAAACAGGAAAAAACAGTATAATAAAACTTCGAACCGGGTTTGTATTTATAGGTTGGCAACCGTATACCTCTATGTCATCTGTTGGATAATTCGAACAATACACTTGACGTTGGCGTGAATATTTTCTACAAGAAAAAAGATTTTAAATTCTCGAAGGAAAGCGGAAATGCTTTTCCCTCGTTGTAGAATAGAATGTTCTTGGTAACGAGGAGTACGGCAATAACGCTAATGGAAAATGTGATCGCGCAATCGTTCGGCGAACTTCCAGTAGAAGGCAGCAGCGTATCGCACAATTATCCTACAGAGGCAATCATACTGTAATGGCTAATACTAATTGCCATCAAAATAAAAGACCAAGTCTTCTAAAAGCTTGTATTAGAATTTTTTTTCAAAAAAATGGAAAAGAGAACGTTACGGTTTGGTACGCACTGTGCGCAATGAGACAAATAGTTCTCCTTTTTTCCAGGTTAGGTCAATCGTGCCAAATAAATCATTCCTCGGTCACAGTATTTTCGTCGGGGGCAAAGATGGTGGGAATAACTAGCAGTCGTATAGCAAGGAGAGTTCTGGATACAGATTCCTGTACCGACATTAACCGACACTTTGAGAATCTTCTAAAATTCGTGTCCGTGCTAAATTGTCATCAAACCCCCCAATTTCCTGGATTGACGTCTTTGAGCCCTCCCGATTCCGGGAATTTTCGGTCGATTCTAGAAAGTTTGCGTTCGATTCCAGGAATTTTACGTTCGATTCCAGAAATTGCGCGCGATTGAGAGCCTTCTAGGACCTTCGATGGTTCCTGTCCGTGCTAAATGGTGCAGGATCGTTCTTAGAGACGGCGGCCTTCTCGAATGACATTTTGCAGCAGCTCACATCCCCCTTCGCCAAAAAAGCTTCTACAGTCTTCGACGACTTCCTCCCCCTTCCAAACCGCAAAGCTTGGAACCATGAAGGTTCGAGACGGCAGCCCTCAGCCGGAAACTGTTTTGACCTTGAACGTCGCAGAGTCGAGTCTCGAGACGGCATCTGTCGTCTGGAAGATACTTTGAACTCTCGAATGTGATTTTTGTTACAGCCCTCCCTTGCTTTTCCTCTAGAAACTTCGCGAACCTTCGATTGAAGTAAGGATCTTTGACCTGGAAGTCGATTTGTGGCATCTTTATTGTCCGATTGTTATTATCGGTTTCAAATTATTCGAGGAGACGAGCGGCTCTTTGCACATTTTCAAAAGGACTGTCGGAACTTTTTGATGTAGGGTTACTATCTTTAAACAAGGCGTCGAGGCGATGGATTGACGATATCAAAGAGATGAGCGGTTCTTTGTGCGTTGCCGAAAAACGGTTCTAGGAATTTTGCACGTTCGATTCGAGAGGAATTGCGCAGAATCATGCGTCGAGACGGTAACCTCCAGGATCGGAAACTACGCCGACCTTGAACGTTATCTTGCAGAGTCAACGAAAAGTGCCCTATAAAAGGGAGAACTGGGCACTTATTTCATTAATCTACTGCCGTTATGTAACCGTTGCGAAATATTGAGAAACGGCGTGAACTAAAAGTTTGAATAAACTTGTTATTGAAGATTAATGAAAAAGTTAAACGTTTGATTTGAGCGAAGAGAAACGTTGACAATCTAAAGTGAAGAAATGGATTTTTCAATAGTTAACAAAATTGGTCGTTTTGATGAATTTCTTCCTACGAAGAAATTGGCGGAGCTGGAATCTCAGAAATAATACAAGATTACCAGGATGAGAAAGATTCAAACCAAATATGGAGCAAGACTGATCCTTGACGTAGAAAGCAGCTTTCCGTTTCCACCAGCAAGGATGACAAAAGCCTTGAAGGATGACAACGAACTCTTTGAAAAGATGATGCAGGCCTGCGAGGAGGATTGAGTCCTCATGCACTATCTCGGTGGTCAGTACAACCGTATCGAATTTGGATATTTGTAAACGTTTATGCTTATGATGTAAATAAACAGATTACTATGTATGTATTAAATAAATATATAACTGATTATTTCTTTGTCTCTTTACTTTATTCATAATAAAAAAAGTACATTCAAAATTTCCATAATCAATTCCTTAACAATTTAACATTCTTAATTGAACAAATGAAATGCGAAGCGTGGTAATGCGTACATCGGGTAAGTGAATTTTTTCGTAACTTTTGCAGAGAAGAGCAACCTAGATCTTCCAAGTACACGATACTTTCCGATTATCTTATGAAAGTCTCCAACTAGCTCTTCTTCTCTAATCGTTTAACACAGATCCTAGAGGCTTCTTGCAACACAGCTTTAAGAATTTGTTAGCTGCGTTGTACGGAACATTGCCCGAGCTCTAGGGTATCCTGTGATTCCAGCCACAAATTCATACTTTTAGACTTGGCGGGTAAATACTTCCACGGATAAGGTGGTTGAAAGAGGATGGTCAAAGCCTCGGAGACATCGTTGCTGACTGAAATGACAGCCAACTCCTTTAACACAAACTGATTCGACGGTTTCTTAAATCTTTGTACGTCAACGATGAATTCCATTTTCATGAACTGCGTGGGGAGAGATGATCACAAATTTTTATACCAATTTTTTTTATTCCACCACTGATCGGGTTGTATTCGACTATACGATCGTGCAGGATTAAACAGAATGCTGATGTTTCGCTAGGGAAATTGTTTTCCGCCTGAAATTCGGGACGAATATCGACTGATCCAAATTTAAGGGACTCGTTCCGTTTCGAGCAGTCAATGACCATTAGTGGAGCACATTTGAGAAATTCATTCTTTCTTGTCGTAGTACGTAGTTTGGAAGTTTGCATATGTCTCCCACAGCAGAGCAAACTGATTGTGATTAATGTCAAGGTTCAGATTTCCATAGGAGTAACATTATGAATTCAAGAAGAGCTTAACACCTCTGGCCAAGATGATTCACGTTCTTATTTTGCATGTTCTTTCTACTAATCTAGAAGCCCAGTATGATGTATCGAGGTTTTTCCAACTGAGTCGACGTCGTGATGGAGTAATCGACGCATAAGCGGTACGAATTCTCGTTTTCATGTCTTCCTTGCTAGTGGGGGCAATCCATCACTTTATGCTTTACGTAACCCCATAAAAACGTTCCGTTGTGCGTCGATTATACCGTCGACGTTATTAGGTGTTCAAAATAATATTCGCAAAAACATCAACGAATGGTTAAAAGTACATGGATATCATTTTGAACATTTAATAAAATGATTTTTAACACAGAATATGTTTGTGTGTTTTGGAAGGTAATTGCCCATGCTAAAATTTCCCATTGACAATGCCTTTCTGCCAAAAGTAATGAATGGTTTTCCATTGATTTCTATTGATTTACTATACATTATATTTGGTAAAAAAAGCATTGATAATGGGAAATTCTGCTACAAGTGCGTCTTTTCAGATTTTTCTCAACAGTTGACATAGTCATATGGAAAAACACTTTCCCTCATTAAGAGTTCAAACTCCTGTACACTATTAGAGTGTTTACGTACAATTATTTTTCCAGAATCATTCAAATAAGATGATGATTTTTCAATACTGCTTGCCATGAACCTGAATGAAATGATGAACCGGAAATTTATAATTGTATCTTTGACGCTGTTTGTGAATGATATGTATCTTTCCTTCTTTACTGGTAAGAGATTTATCGAACTTTCGAAGAAAGGAACTAGAGCCTTAATCAAAAAGTGCGAACTATAACCAGATATGTTATGAAAAAAATTTTCATAATTCAATTTGCAGCCCTGATCCGCAGCACCGCGATACTTGCCTATAATGTGGCAATGATCACGATGCTTGACATCTTGCAATGTAAATGGTTTTCCAAAAATGTGATAGATCCGTGCAGAATAAAATTATTGCACCTGTTCAAGACTCAATGGCTTCATGGATACGACACATTTATGCTAAAATTCTGAAGATCGTGCTAATTCCTGCAGTTCATCCATAAATTACTCTACACGATTATTTCCACGATTAATTTTAAATTTGGATAACGACTCATCAAAGACATACTATAGGTAATATGCGATACTATGTAGAACATTCTTTTCATGCAGTATCGTGTTTGCCGCTTCAGGTACATTAACAACTGGCTCCAAAATACATTTAGTTTCAGCATAGATTACAAATGGTACGGTTTTTGGTGCCTTTAATTTTTAAACATCAGAATTGTTTCCTCCTCGTTTGGCAATATCATTCTGCATTTGTTTATATTTGCACAGTCAAGTTTATGTTTTACGAACGAGTTTTAGGTTTGAAAATGACGTAAGCATCTATCGCATAGCCTAGCATAACCGTTATGCTTTGAAATTTGTGATCAAAAAGATCAAGATCAATTCCGGATCCAAGCAAAATGTTAAGTTATATGGTTTGCAAAACTATCCGCGTCAGAGTCATCATCATCATAATTATCCAAGACGATTTCACTTTCCACCATAAGAAGATGTATCGGTGATTTATTTCATCTTTGTCCGCTTAGATAAAGTGGTACTATCTCACTACTCCTCTCCTTTTGATTACGTTTTATACCATAAACGTTCATTGCTAAATTTTTTAATTTTTCAAATGTTGAAATATGCTTTAAACCAATCGGAAAATTTAAGCCCTTATACTGTAGCACTGACCTGAAATGTGGACATGAACTAATGGAGCTCACGTTATTACTAGCTGGAAAAAGGAGCTGAAGTTACAGACCACAGAAAGCAAAACGGGTCATTGTTTATAATATTCGCAACTGCTTTCTCATTCTGTATATTTCTTGGTAGTTCGATGTATATGGATAGACCTTCGCGTAATGGATCATATTTATTAACGTTCACCGCCAATTTTATAATTTCAAGCCATGACCAGCCTGATTCCCTTTTTTGGAAGTCTTCAACTTTAGTTAGCAATTTTCCCTTTATATCCATGTTAAACCAGTCATTAATATCCGTAGATGATAGAATAACTTTATTTTTGGTATTAAAGAAGTTAATTTCTTCGATAATTTCACGACCTTTCATTGGTCTCAAACTTACAGGACAAAGCGACGTTGACTTTCAAATTACCTTCCTTTCGAAGTGTATTTCCCAGTCTAACTGGGCGCAGTCTTCTTGAATCTTCTAAAAAACTCTTCAAGTCCTTCCGTTGCAAGTTCGCTATTACCCCAGTCCTTATTCTACGTTTGAAAACAAATTCCAAGTCACTCCATCGCTTCTTCCCTCTAGTACACTTCCTTCACCTCTCTCCTGACGTTGTTTAAATCTTTCATTCAGGATTTTCAGTATTCCAATTGTCGTTAAGATTTTTGTTTTCTCTCCGATCATTAGTGTAACATTTCTTAGAATTTTATTCAGAAGTTTAACATTTTGAGTACCAAAGTTGGTCCACTTTATAATTTCGGTGGTATCGCTAGGTATAAGTGCTTCTACTCACAAGGGAACATTCCCAAGTGGCCCACCCCGATTTTGACCATTTTTGTATATGTTGTGGAACTCGAAAATCTAAGGGATACGTATTTTTTTTTTATCGGCGGAGTTTCATATTTAGGGGGTGAAACTGCCCCTCGAAGTTTGGCAAAAATCGACCAGTTTTTTTTCATAGAAGCACTCGACGGATTCCAATGAAACTTGGTATGAATATATCTCGTGTTAGCAGCATCCAATAACGATACCACCCGACACGGTTGCACCCCTTTAACGGGGTAAACTACCCTTAAAAATGTTTTTTTTTATATTTTGGAGACAAATAATCCGATTAAAATTCGAATTGCATGACATTAATGCTCACATAATATAACAGTTTACATGTTTTTTATTTGTTCCCGAAAATCACTATTTGACACGGTAAATATGAATCAAGGACGGGTAGTATTTTTTATATAAGCACTCGACGGAATTCAATAAAACTTGGCATGAATATATTTCGTGTTAGCAGCATCCAACAACGATATCGCCCGACACGGTTGCACCCCTTTAAGGGGGTAAACTACCCTTAAAAAAATTTTTTTTTAAATATTTCGGAGACAAATAATCTGATTAAAATGCGAGTTACATGACCATTAATGCTCAACTAATATAAGAGTTTCCATATTTTTGCTTTTCTTCCAAAAATCATTATTTAACAAGGTAAATATATTTCAAAGACAGGCAGTATATGTAACACATTTTCTCTATCAGAGCACGCCATAATCATATTATTCAAACATTTATCACGTAGACATCGAAATTTCGTTAGTTAAAAACACAGTTCTTATTGAATTAAGAAATATACAGCTTATGCTACGGGAATTGCCCGACAAAAGATTCTACGACGCGGTAATCGTAAAGCGTTTCTCTGTCAATCTTCATTTACGAAACAATATCGTAAAACTCCAATCACTCGTACATAAACAATTATCTTCTCCTAGATATCAAAGCCTTTTTCAATATGCTTGGTTTAAAAGTGGTTATGTAGATGAAATATTAGAAAGTTTTCCGAATCCGGTTGAATTTGCCTTCGAAAGATCTTCGACTATGAAATGTGCAGTCTGTGGTGCAGCACCAATAATACGATGCTCTTGGTGTAAAAAAGCATTTTGCTTCAAACATTTTTTCCACGACCAACATTATTTTCATGAATATGAACCATAGTGTTAGAATAACACTTTACGAAATACATTATATTTCAAAAATATTCACATATTTTGTTGTTTGCCAGGAATGATACTTTTCGAGTACCTTCACATATTCACATTGCATGTGGACATTCGTGAGTTTTTATAATCACTGAATGAGCGAAGATATGAACGAACTGATATCATCTTGTTTTTCATGGAAACATAAATGATTACACAGAAGGGACGATTATAGCGGCGTAGAATCTTTTGTCAGGCAGTTCCGGTAGCATAAACTCTATATTTCTTAACTCAATGAGAATCTGTGTTTTTAACTTATAAAATTTCAATGTCTACATGTTGAATGTTTGAATAAGATGATTATGGCGTGTTCTGATAGAGGAAATGTATTATACATACTGCCTGTCTTTGAAATATATTTACCTTGTTAAATAATAATTTTTGGAAGAAAAGCAAAAATATGTAAACTCTTATATTATGTGAGCATTAATGTCATGCAATTCGAATTGTAATCGGATTATTTGTCTCCAAAATATTTAAAAAAAAATTTTTTAAGGGTAGTTTACCCCGTTAAAGGGGTGCAACCGTGTCGGGCGATATCGTTGTTGGATGCTGTTAACATGAGATATATTCATACCAAGTTTCATTGAAATCCGTCGAGTGCTTCTATGAAAAAAAACTTTGGTCGATTTTTGCCAAACTTCGAGGGGTAGTTTCACCCCCTAAATATGAAACTCCGCTGATAAAAAAAAATACGTATCCCTTAGATTTTCGAGTTCTACAACATATACAAAAATGATCAAAATCGGGGTAGGCCACTTGGGAATGTTCCCTTGTTAGAGGAAGAAATATTAGTCATAACTGGTTCTTAAAAATAAGTTGTAGACTAGGGTAATAAAATTAAGAGACATTTGCCAGGCCCTCAAGTGGCCTGCCCTCGGAAGAAAGCGAGTGAAAGAAAGGACTGATGAGAGGTATGGATGAGTCTTGAGACGTGATGGGAAAAGAGACGACAGGCAGATTTGGTTGAGCAGGCAAAGACGTCAAACGTGTTGGAAGGCAGAAAAGATTGTTGATCTGAAGTGACATTTTTTCAATAAAGATTATTTGTAGATTAAATGAATATCCGCACCTGCATTCATTTCAATTAACCATCGCTGTAAATCCCTATTTTCGATACTACATGTCTGAGACTGATATCCCTTTCTTCAGAAGTTTGCATGCTCCTTCTTTAATCTCAATCAATTTCATACACCTTGCAGAGTCCATTTTTTCTTCACCAATAATAAGAATGCACTTCAAGGTCCGACTGACAATGAGCATTGCACATCATCGAAGGGCACATACAAAGATTTCAAAGTTGTCCTAGAATTGCTTTGAATGGATTGAAGCGATAAGACTTACCCAAATTGCACACTTATATCCTTTGATACTTCCGACGGAATTCCCTTTGCGCGAGAGTAACCCTATATCAAAAAGTTCCGACAGTCCTTTCCTAAATGCGCAAAGGGCCGCTCATCTCCTCGAGTAATTTGACAGCGATAATAACAATCGGACAATAAGGGTGCCGCAAATCGACTTTACTTCGATCGGTAAGGGAGGGCTGTAACGAAAATCATATTCGAGAGGTCAAAGTACCTTCTGAATAACAGCTGCCGTCTCGAGATTCGACTCTCCGAGATAACATTCAGGGCCAAAACAGTTTTCGGCTGAGGGTTGCCGTCTCCAACCTGCACGGTTCCAAGTTTCGCGGGTTGGAAGAGAGAAGTAGTAGTCGAAGATTTTAGAAGCTTCTCCGGCGGAGGAGGGATGAAAACTGCTATAAAATGTCATTCGAGAGAGGCTGCCGTCTGTAAGAACGATCCTGCCCGGTTTAGCACGGACAGGAACCATCGAAGGTTCTAGAATGTTCCAGAAAGTTCTCAATCGCGCACAATTTCTGGATCAAACACAAAATTTCTGGAATCGACCAAAAATTCCGAGAATCGGAGAGAGGCTCGATGAAGTCAATCCAGGAAATTGGGGTGTTTGACGATGTTAATTTAGCACGGACAGGAACCTTCGAAGGTTCTCAAAGTGCGGGTTAATGTCGGTAGAGGAATCTGTATCCAGAACTCTCCTTGCTATACTAATAGCTAAGGAAAGAGACCAAGCAGAAATTCCAAGTTGACGTTATATAGACAAAAAGAATTGTGAGGATGGAAAGGAAAAGAGAGGCATAGCGAGTAGAGAGAAACAATAGCAAAGAGTGGAAGTGACGATGTGAGGAGAGTAAGTCGTGACGTAAATCGTAATACGTCAGCTGTCGACGTGTGGGTAGTTGTCATTTGTAACCATCCTGTGTCCTTCTCATTTTTCAAATCGAAAGCTCAAGCGAGGTTTTGGACGCTGTTGATCCTGACAAACGTAAACTCGACAAAAATCGCACATAACACCGACACGTTAAATGATCCTAATCTAAAATTTTGTCGGGTCTTCTCATTGTTACAGGCAATCAACACTATGGCCTTCAACGGCCTGTATCTCTACATGTATTTCGCCATTGTTAAACCAGTATTAGCAAATGTTCTCGGATATCTAGACTCGTCCCATTCGTTAACTTAAATAAAATTATTTAACTGAATAGCGGTTAGGCTTTTGCAGAATATCTCGTTAGCCTCCAAGTCTGCCGCACATATCGATCTCCCTTATCAAATTTATCCTGCAAATTCCAAATGATGCTCCTCGACATGTTATATCGAATTTCCCCTGGTAATGTCCCACAAAGAAGGAAGGTGGGTGTCCCTTTGTACGACCTGATATTCTCTCAGCAACCATGGACACTGTGTATATGCTCTAATGCACCATGCTCCGTCATGAATCTTTATCGATAGCGCCAAGGAAGAAGAGAAAGGAGAGGGGGAAAAAAGATGGCGAAAAACATGTAATAACATCCCAGAGGGGAGTTCACACCTATATCTTTTTTCCTAGCCGAGCCACTCTCGACCTCTTGCCGATTATATTGCACTCGGGTTACTGTCAATTCCAGTACCAACATAATCTTGTTAAACTTGTTTACGTTAGACCGAGAATATTGATAATATTCATCGTGGGCTATCGAGTTTTCTAAAAACGTTATTGACATATTCATCGAGTTTGCACGGAATAGATACGAGTGCCGGTATAAACGAAAGTCAATTACACTTACGATCGAGTCGTTTGTGATGAAAAGTATCATCTTGAGAAATGGCTCTAACGACATATTATTTTTATAAGGGTCATAGAATTCTGTAGCTTGTCAGAAGGCCATCATTTGACATTCTCTGGAATGTTATCGTTGGACAATATATATATGTAGTCTTGGCGTAAAATTCAAGAAATCTCATTCCATTGAAATGGGATCTCTTGTTATCCATATTTTTATTGAATGGACGCTCGAGAAGACCCTTGAGGATGAGAGTTATTGAGGCGACTTTGGATTTAATGCATGGCACATATTTCCCTCTGACTCACGTTCCTACTTACCTCAGGTGCTGGGGTATTCTAAGAATTTCGTGAGTACTCTTTGAGAATTACCATCCTCTAATTTCAATTTCTACTTGATTCTTATCGCGTGGATCGTTGCACCCCCAAGTGCTTGAAGCACGGAATCGATATCCGGTAGAGAGATGGATGGACGGAATGAAGTTTCGCGTGTTTCCAGGCAGCTGAGCAAGAAATTCGTCGGGAAATCTAGACAGAATTGTACTCTTTTAGGTTTTATTTTTTCTTCCTTATCGATATCTAGGGGAGGAATATTAAAAAGTTACGGATTCCGTGAAGTGGAACATAATTTAAATAAAATATAAAGAGTACCAAACTTATTGATAATAATACAATTGGCGAAAGGAAAAACTTTATTTTCGATTTGCAAATCAAAATTTTCTTTGTCTTCATGTCTTCTTGTGTCTCGTTTCATTATTCAATTATTGCTCATAATTCACCTCAATATAATTCGTATTTGCTTTACGATGTCTTATTAAAGGAGTTCTCATCAATTTTCATACACAGCGTTCATTGTCGTTTTCACACAATAGGTATGCGTAAATCGTGTACAAGGTGTCAACATCTAGATGGGTCTATGCTAATCAGCACTTTCTAAAGTCGCCCTCACACAATTAAGAAAAATGTCATCGTAAGGGTATCTCCCCGTCATCGACCACTTAAAGAAATTGGTCGCATTGTTGAAATCCTCACAGAAAATACAAGTGTGTCGAAGGCAATTTCTTTTCAACAAGCACGACCTTCGTGCCTCCACGTTCTGCCTAATCTAACATAACCTAACCTCACTTGACCCAGCCTAACCTGCGCTAATGCATCGCAGCCATCCGTTTTCTCGTACGGCATGACACATTCATCGGTAATGTTGGAACGTCGAACGTTATTGAATACACACGGACGCAAGTGAAATATTTAATAAAGTTAAACCAAGCACGAACGGCAAAAACCATCCATTACGGTATTTACGTGTAATTTCTAAATAAAATTTAATTATCCTTAGTAATTTCGGTCAATGAAAATTTATGGCAGTGTCTACCAGTCCAGGAGGGTGAAACGTCTGGCAGGTACTCTCGTAAGAAAGAAGAGGGTTTTCTCTTTGGCCCTCATTCTTTTTCTACGACTTCTTATATTTCGTGTCCCTCAGTCCCACCATCGAGACATTCCACGAAAAGGACGTTAACGAGCCCCCAGGTCACCAAATTGGACGAGTATATTGCAACTCAGCAGCTCGAGTGCAATCACGCCGTTACACTATCCTTTTTCTCTTACATTCCTGTCCATTTATTTCTCTTTTTTTTCCTCTTACTTTCTCCATTCCCATTTCTAAGTTCCTGAGGAACCACACGGGGCCAACTTTTGTGCTCACGTATGAAAGAAACTGCTCGTATTTCACTTGTCGCGCGCTCCTGAAAAATATACCTACCTTGTTGTAAAAGACACCATAAATAAAGTTAAGGCGACGGGGCATACTTCGGGGCTCGGATATCAGCCGATAAGAAATACCAATGTAATTCATGGCTTTCCTAAAACTCTCGGCGGCATACGTGATATCCATTAAAGCGCTTTTTGGAAAAGGATGTACTCCTGCCAACCGATTCCTTCTTTCGACTCCACCAATTTGTCTCCGAGGAATGGCAGCTTATATTATAATACAGTCTCTAGGCAGCAGGGGGCCATAGTTGGCAGTAGGTACAGTCAACCCCTTTAGTTCGTGCAGAGTTCGATTTTTGGGTTCGGCATAATTTGCTCTATGCTTCTGATTTTGTTTTGATTTGAAGACTATGAGTCTCAGCCTGGTATTTCTAAGTTTCTCTGATATACTGCTTAGGGTATATTCGCAATTTAATATGATTGATATTATCGAATAAGTGTTATAAAGAAAATAGGCACACTCGGTGAAAAAGACCTATCTGCAGAAACAAAAGGTCTAATACAAGATCGTATGTGGATACAAGATAATTTACGTAAGCTCTTTGAGTCACACGGGATAAGAATTATGTAAAACATCATTCCAGCTAAATACTGTAAGAAAATATATGCGATGGCGGAGGAATACTAATCATATTGGATTGTGAATATACCTTAAGCAATATATCACAGAAATTTAGAAATACCAGGCTAAGACTTTCAGTTTTCAAATCAAAACAACCTTAGAAGCGTAGAGCAAATTATTCCGAATGGAAAAATCATGGAGACTAGAGTAAAGGAGGACGAACACTGTGTTAAGAAAGCGTCCGTAAAGTTGTATACAAAAATGTTTCTGAAAAGTTACAGTAGGCGGCGCAGTGATTCCAAAAGACCACCAAAATGGCTCGCGCTATTGCAGCGGGCTCCGGCAATTTAGATCTCAACATTTGGTGGCTCACTTCACACTTAGTCGGCACTGACTGCAGCGCCACCAGCGTAAAAATTTCGAAACAAACTTGTACACGATTTGACGGACGGGTTTTAGCATTATTTTCCAGGTTTGTTCGTGCTCCTTTACTCTATTTTCCATGGGAAAAATCAAACTCTACACGAACTAAAAGAGTTGACCGTAGTAGGCGGGGTCGCCTTGAATGATGTGAGCCTATGTGCACCTCCATTTATTCCCCTTAGAACTTGCGGGAAAGGTACCCAACGTACCCGATGTACCTGAGGTACCCACAGTCACGTACTAACTAAACACATTGACTATAATTAATAACGCTTCAAATTAAAACTATAAAAATTCATTAGATTTTCACAGCGCCGCGGATCTGCAATATAAAAATGAGACCCTAATTGGTTTTGAGTATAAAGTCCTGACCCGAGGGCATCCTAGCTCTTATTAAGTGTACCGTTATTGACGATATGATGACTACATAGTATCTCACTGATCTTCCTCTTTTATCGCTTATTATCGAAATGCATTGTCGATAAAACCTTGGCGGTTAGGAGGAATTTTTATTAAAAATTCCCCCAGGCTCCTTAAAGACGTTTCGTATCATTAGACAAAACGACCTGGGGTCATGGACGTTTATCTATTAATAATTGACCTCGTGGAATGAGAAAACGAAAACAGAACTTTTATCAAATTCTGCCATGTTGTTAAGCTCATTTAGCAAGCATATAGAGAGGGCCTTTCTATAAATAGATTCATCCAGCTTCTCTGCTTACGCTTATTACGAAGCTGCTATAACCCCAAGCGATTTTGCAGGGCACAAGTGCACAATATTAACGTGAAACTCTGGAGAAAAGAGAAGGAGAGAGGACGAGACAAAATAGAATATTAGAGATATTTTCTGCAATTCTGCCAAATCTCGCTGGGCTGTTATCGAGAGGGATGATCGTTTCCCCAGGGCAAATAAATATTACGCTGCATCGCAGTGCGCTCGCAGGGGATCTTATAGGATTCAACGTTCTTTAAGTTTTATTGGAACACTTCCCATGAGAGCAGTGCATATCCGGTACACTCCGTCGCGCAAATGCTTAATTATGCACGATGATGATAATCATAAGGAAGGTTCTTGCTCGTAATACGAATCGAGAACGAGATCCTCGTTGAGGATCTCCTTAGTTAGTTCCGCAGAAGTATTTTCTCCCCGAAGACTGGTGTGGTATACACCTTTTACACCCTTAGTGAAATAGGGTGGACAATACGAGCGAACCCTAGAAGGGTTAAGGGTCGGCAGATTGTTGACGTCAGGAATTTCGTCAATGAGAATGAACGCGAGGAGAAAGAGCCAATTTTCTAAGTTACATCAATTAATGGGAGCAATATGGTTTCTGTACAGTACCCGCTATGCTGGTAAATGGTGCTAAGGGGGTGGTTTGTGGATGGGATGGGCTCACTTATATACGTTACAGCTAAAATGGTATAGGCAAGTATTTTCCGCCCTCAATCTTCCCCAACTTTGAATTCTCGTTTTGCAGTGCTCAGCATGCACCGTATGTAAGTGCGAGTCGTTTATAGAAGTACGTAGAATTTGCCAGTTGCATTTACCTACAACAAGAAAACCGTGACATTTGTGCATCTTCGTAAGGATGCTTTGAAGAGGTACACTGGGAGCTAGAAACGTAGCAACGTAAAACTCCTAGATCGAGTGTCGTGAAGTGTGGTGGTGTGAAGTGTCGCAGAAGTGATGTCTCGTCCTTGAGAATCATCTTAGACTGTTGTCGCACTTGAGCGAAACGAAGTGGGATATATGGTTACTGCATTCTCGCAGCATTTCGTCACGTCCCTTTTATCCCTTAGTAAGTATTTAGTGCTTCGTTGCGACTGAATGATATATACCCTAAGAATTTCAGCGTGTAATTATACGCTCTTAATAACTTGTTGCAAGCTGTGACCATCAGGTACTTTCGCGTTACGCATATCGTCCACGTTATGGAACGCACTTTATTACGTGGAATATGAATTCACCGTACGTTGCAGTTGCAATTTTAATACGCGACCCGGATGTGCATAACTTCCATCCGAGACCAGGAAAGTTGGATCGTTTCGGATGTTTACGAGCGTGATATCATTAGTACGTGGCTTCCGCAGAGAGCACTGACTTAGAAGCGAAATTCCGCAGCGCTGCCTCGTACGGTGGACAGACCACTCACGTTCGTGGGGATGTTTATGAAATTGCTTTGCCAGTTAGGCGCAAGAAGAACTCCAATGCCATTGGTTTACCCATTCCCAGTTTAGGGATTATATATATATATATATGTATGGCCAAATCGTGGATCAGGCCTGCATCTTCTTTATAAAGCGGGACTCTCGATATCGGTAAAGGTGGATAACGTAAGACCGACCCTGCATGATGTATATAATACTTAAACCTTATATCTCTTGCATTTTTTCCTAAGCTCCTGTAAAGTTTTTCGAAGGTTCTACGGTATCCCTTGACGTACGTGTCTGTGTATGTCTGTCGAAGAGCTTTTCTGACCGATCAGTGCTAGTCACTTCCCTATTGATTGAATCTTTTTGTGAACTGGAATGATCGTCTCTGTCGGTGATCGCCCCTCGTCTTCACTCCCCGTATTCCATTCTTGAATCAAATCAAATCAGTTAGTGAACTCGAATGCTACTCCATTGAGCGGAGACTGTCAGTATGTTCACCCGTCTATCTTAGTTAATTCGATCTGCAGCCGCATCCTTCCATTTTGAGTCGTCAAAGTCATGACGTAAGATCTCCAGCAAAGGAGCTATACGAGAAGCGATAAAATTTTATATAGGGTAATTAAACGCTCGCTAAATTGATTGGAATTTATAACTGGATAAGAACTACGCCTTAGTTTCTTGAGGATCTTGAGAAACTATTGACTCGTTCTTGAAAAGCTCCAGCGCCACGCTATTTGCGAAAGTTTTATTTTCACGGTTACAGCAATAACAAAAATAAAAGAAGAAAGTTTCGCTGTTCGAATAAAACTGGTCCACTTTTTCGTTGGATGGCTCCGAAAAAATAGCTCGGCTAATATTGTTAATATGAAGAACTCTGCCGCTTCTCCAAAGTTGTATGCTATCCTTGCGATGCTTTCGCGTTCAAATAAACTCTCTTCATTGTTCGTGTTGTGTTTGAGAAACTGTTAGTATTCCACGAATGCGATGGGATGCACATTCTCGTGGACCTGATTTTCTCGTGCTATTGAAAAGTTTTTGGTTTGAATGCTTATGTAGAAGCTTTGGATTTAGTGTTTTCTTTTTTTTCATTCATTTTCCTCTTTTCTTCTCAATAACCATTTTTTAATGCATCTTGATAGAATTCACGTAAATGTTTTAAGGACTTCGTCGAATGGCGACGCAGGACACGACTCGCAGCTTCCAAGACTCGAGCAGTTTCTGAAAAAGCAGTGAATAGTGAACGGGACTTCAATGGCAAATAACCCTAAACGGATACTCCGGGGTTCCTTATCACCCCAACGCGACTTCTCTTGGCTGCCATTTGTATACAGACGCTTGCCGGGAGCTCTATTCAAACGTACATTTTACCAAATTAAATGCATCGAATTCCAATTTAATACATACCAATCTCTTCGTTAAAGAATAACGAAGAGATTGCATGCTTTGGAATAACGTTTCTAATGGTATAACGGAAAATATACGCTGCAATAGACGTGGGGCGATAAAGTAACCTGGAGTATCCGTCATGGGGACGCCCAGAAGGAGTATCCGTGTAGGGTTAAATCTCTCGTGAATAGGACAATAGTGCAATTTCTATTATCAAGGTCTTAAATGCGAGTATAAGGCAACGGATTGAAGCCACATTGTTATGGCGCACGGCTACTAGGCCCCATAGAGGCGCCGGTAGGTCCCATGAGAAATATGTACATTACTTTCTATAATTTATCACTTGAAAATTGTATCGTTTTCCTTTCATTGGGCTACGAAGATTGCGGGCAATCTGGGAACCGATAGATTCAATGTGGGTATAGCCATTGGGATCGTAAAGTGAAATATGAAAGGAGGTATAATTAAAGTAAAAAAAAATGGAGTATATTCTCAAGATGAAGCAGACGAGAAAAATGAAAAGAAGAACAGATCAGAATACAAAGAAACAATTTATCTCCTAGTACAGCTATGTATATTACTTAGGGTATACCGTGTTACGCTTGATTATACAGAGACTATATTACTGCAGCAAAAGTTGCATTGATGTGGAAACTAAAATGTCTACTTAGTCAGCTGCTAGAATTTATTCCAAAAGCCAAAGTGCAGCATACTGAAACACCTGGTGGTAGTAATAAAATTCTAAATATATAAGGGAAAGAGGAGGAAGAGTGAGAAACGATCGTATCGCGTTCTGGAATACGAGGACTCTATTCCGCAAGAAGCTCTGGGACGCAGTGGATCTCTTAAGTTTTGATTCGACAAGACTCACTCTCGAGGGATCGAAAAATAGGGTCGATGGGGGCGAACTCTCCTGAATATTTGAACATTTGCGGAAAGCGAAAAGCAAAAAGTGGAAAGAAGAGCGAAAAGTGGGGGGATTGGTTCCACGGTCCTTGTTGAATTCTTCGTTGGTGTAACGTAGCAGAACCTTGTGGGAGTTTTTTGTACTCCTTATTTTCTTAGTCCCCTCTTCAGGAAACGACTCTCATGTTCCACACGCACGAATATTTGCCTGAACAGAATGGAGTACGAAAATCGCGGGCATACCGTGTGTTACGGGGCGGAAATATTTTTCAGAAGCCTCGGGTGAAGCTTTCATGAAGTACTCCTTACGAGTTTAATTTGGCTATCGAGTTCTTCGTTTTATATTCTTCTCCCTTGAATTATTATATTTTGGTATTTCTTTGTATGCTTCCTCCATCGTTGAGCGCACCGCATTGCGCCAAAGGAAGTTCCTGGAGCGATGAATCAGGCGCAACGAGATACGAATCTTTCGCTTTTGACATTTGTGGAAAACGAATGGTTCGCAAATCCTACGGAAAGCGGGTTATCGACTGAAAAAAAGGGTCCAATGATATCATACGAATCCCACGAAAAATGATGGCGTACAGGTACGTGAATCAGCCGAGTATTTATAAGTATGACTGAATCAAATATATGAGCGTCTCATTTTAACGAGGAATTTCTAATTGTACGTGAAAGGAAGACTGAAATTCCAGTTTTTGCATTTTACGGTACTCGACCTTTTCAAACAATGGAGGTTTGACTCCATTGTTAAACTAACGACGTTCTGTCACTGTTTCTAGTAATCAAAATGATTGACGCACATCGGTCGTTTCATTCGAAATAATTAACAAATTATAATAATACGCAAATGATAAAATTTGAAATTAGCTTCTAAAGAGAATTTTTGGAGCGCGATTTTAAATCCATAAAAACTTTTAAGACCATCTTATCGTAATACAAAGCCATCAGTCTATCACCAATAAAATTTAAAAAACAATGTATAACATCTTTTGCTATTATGGTTATAATAATAAGAATGATAATATTTTATAAATATATAAAATAATCATTGTTTATCATTTACAATACGAAATTTCATTGTCAGAATTCTAATTCGAGTCGATTTTCTTTAGTTTGTTATACAATTGTATTGAGAGATTGTAATAACATGGAAATAGAGAGAATTGTTAACGATTCTAATTATTGCACTAGATATTATAAGCAATTTATGCTCTGTAATAGTTCGTTACACAACAACGCCTTTATGATGGTACCGAAATCATTTTTTACAGCCGGAACAATTCGCTTAGATTAATTGTATATTTCTCGTCCAAACAGCAGACAGCCCCTCTTTTTCGCCTGTCATAAAGAATCATTGAAGCTTTCTGAACATGAATCATTTTTACTATTAATCGTCTATAATCAGGAAATATTAAAGTTATTTAATCAAAGCGTCGATGGAACAATTTTCAGTACGTTACGCGTTCAATTTGTTGATTTCCAAAACAAATTATTTTTTCTTATTATTAAATATCACGATATAACTTTCCAAAACAATATTAGACCGATCAAATCGAAACATATAGTCGCATCTTGTGAAAATTACAAAAACTACAAACAGAAGAGATGGCAATGCGTATGTTTTGAAATTTTGTACTGTATAAGTACTGCAAATTATGACGTCACACGCACGTACAACATTATATTCCGTGTTCAATTACTTTTAACAGTATATTTTCAAAAAGATAAAGATTTACAATGCACCGTAATGATCGCTACTGTTTGCAGTTCCAGGCTTTACGATAACAAGAGTTAAAACGTCATTGAGAGTCATTACGTCATTGACAAGGACCCACAAAACTGCGCTTCATTTCAGCACGCAATTGTCAATAGAGTTATAACTGTTATCATGGTTTTCGATCCACGACGCTCAGTGTCATATACAAAATACTTATTAAATTGACAATCATAAGAAGATGGTCCATGAAAATCAAACTAGTCTCACTACTTTATCGCTGCTACTTTATTACTGCTAGTTATAATCGCCGTACTATAACTAGTCACTGTATGCTCATAGTTTATGGTTTGACCTCATGTCGAAGGATTAAAGGGCGTAGGGCATAGGGTGAGACAGAATCTCACTTATCTTGCAGCTGAATGCACTAACCAGGTGCAACCCCTGAATACAATGAACAGTCCAATCGCATTGTCATGTGCGCAGTAATAAAGCCCCTAGAGTCGCCAGTCCAGGATGACCAGAGTGCAATATCTCGCAGTCTGGTCGCTAACTACATTGCAGAACCTGACTATTTGCTGACTTATAGTATTGCGGCGAACTGACAATAAGATTTACCGTGCTACTCACTGTTACTAGCCGACAACCCTCTTTATCCTCGAGTCTGCATGGCAAGCATGTTCCTTGAACGTGACTTCCGGCATTGCAAGTTCGTGGCACGAAATCGAATTCCTGTCTGACAGAAAACTACGCTGTTGTAATTTTCTTTTTTTATTTCGCAGCGGATTACGTATTGTTTCATGTACAGTGCACTTTTTGCGACTATTCCACGGCAGGTCAAACGTGATGAACGTAGATGGAATACCAGAGAACGTAAAACGAGGAAGGATAATGTCCCAAAACGTGCAGCGACCGTAATCCGATCTCATTCCAATGAAAACTGCATACTACACCCCTTTCGAAGGGACCGTTTCTATCGGCAATATAAATTAAGGCGAATCTAATCCGATCGAAACTATCCTCCGCGACAATCTATATTGATCCCGATAGAAACGCAATATTTTTAATGGTTGCGGTTTTTATCCGCAATTGCCAGCCGTTAAAGGCGCTTAGTATTTCGCCTCTTTGCATTTCCCGTGATCCGTACAGTCGAGCGGAATGCAGTAGTTTCTCCCCACTAAAATGGCTGCATCAGTTAACGGAGATTTAACGATCGAGAAGTATTGTCTGTTGTTTCATCAACGTTTTACTGTGTGGCTAAACTTGATCAATCGATCAATGACACGAAATGGATCGAGATAGATCGAATCGTTCAAAACTGTCTATTCTCTGCTACACTAGTACCATCTTTTTGTTCTTCTGCGTCGTTGGTATTTATGGCGGTTATTAGTAATTCTATAAGGTATTGATGACCGGCTAGCCCATATTTTACGCTACTGCTTTTTGATACGTCCAGCTTTTTTATTTTGACATTTCTGCAGTAATGAGATTTTCATTGAAATAGTCTCTGAATTTGTGCAGGTGGAGATAGTTCTCTCAGCCAGAAAGACCAGTCGGATAAACATGCCAGGATCTGATAGAGTTTGCAGACATCGGGCTTTAGAGGATGATGACGATGGACGCTGGGAAATGGATGTTCAATGACTAGGTAGGTGGCTACAAGAACGTGAGAAAAAAAAAGAACTGTACCACTACCTACTGGACAATCTAGTACAGGCTAGAATAAAAGTACAATCGATTTACTGGAGACAGGACGTACTACGGAATTCATCCAACATCATTAGGTAAATATGCATTTGAATGCATCTTAACCGGCTAATTTAGCTTTTCTTCTGACTCTCAGCATGTGAAATGTTTTGAAAGCAAAGAGTTAGGCAGAAAAAGATGCAAAATATTGTCGATGTTTCAAGCCAAAAGTAAACAGCAGTGTTACAACGATTTCACTTGAATGTCAATAAAATCAAATTGATTTTGAGTGAATTTTTATATAATTAATAAATGTTGGCCAATTATTGTCCTAATATAGGCATATAACATTGGCCGAACATTTGTCAACATTATTTTATTACTATTAATTTCAACGTAGAACTAAAGCGCAACACCAACGATGGCCCAACTGTGTTATGCAAAATAGGTCGACATTCCACTTATGTTATCACTTCAGTATTGGGCCAAGATTCATTGTCAAGGATTGGCCAATCTTTATCAAGCATGCACCTATATATATTACGCCAATGGTAAATTTTCACCTAGGACTGTATCTTTTTTTTCAATTACATCACCCAGGCCAAGATTTATAGATCTTCATACAATGTGCAAGAAGTTCTGTTTTCTGATAGAAAATCGTATTGGTCAATCATAAAAGTGTCGTGGTACCATACTTTGCTGGAATTCAGCAGGTGCATTTACGGCGCGATGCAATGTCGGATGTCCCAATGGACACTGAGAACAATTGAAAACGCTCATCAAATAGTTTTCGGTTTTCCTTGTCTTTTTTCTGAAAGATAAATACAAGGAAAGTCAAATTCACTGAGGTTGCTATATCGGATAAATGAAATATTTCTGAAGACTCGTTATCGGCTCTTGAGACGCAGAAGAAACAGATTGTTGGTAGAAGTGGAAGGTAAAAGGTAGAAGTTAGAATATAAAAGGTAAAAGGTAGATAGCAAAGAGATGGCTTACAGAATTATCCGACTATTGAAAGAAATAGAAAGTAGAGTGCTTCTTACAACTGAATAGTCTCTGGGCTTCGTTGGGACATTGGAATAAAAATCAGAACATTCTTTTTTTATTTCTTTCTTTCTTGCTCTGCCTGTTATTCCAAAAAGACTGAGATAAAGCGGAATATTCTATGATATAGATTTCCTTAGTAGAACGGAAGTGAATCGGACCGACCTATTTGCATTACGCCCACTCTTTACTTTTGTTTTTTCTTCCAATTCCATATTCAAAACTCACTTTATTTTCTACGTATCAAATACTTAATATACTATTATGCATTCGGTAGCTCACTGACATTTGCATTTTTCCTTATCACCTCACTTCAATATCCACTTTCGCTTCATTATTTTTGCCAGGAAATAAACGTACCCGTAACCATTTCTCAAAAATTCATGCTGAATATAGTATCTGAAACTGCAGTCGTAAACAACCCTAAAGCCATACGTATTGCAATAAAGGAACCTTAAGGACCAGGTTCGTATGGAACGTCTCTTTGTCTCTGCCAGTTCACTGGGATGCGAACGAAGTAAGTGGACAGATCTGGTTGTCAAGGGACATTATAGTTGTTAAGAGTTAATCTGGTAAGAGCTTGCTCAGATGGAACGCGAATGACCTATAAAAGACGATTCTCCTAATGAAGTTGACTTGTATCCGTAGAAGTATATCGTTTATAGGAAACACAGTTGGTTTACGGGTACTTTTTCGAAAAACGATTTGTTCGAAAGACACTTTTTCGAAGACATTCGTTCGAACGGACATTTGTTCGAAAATTCATTGAATTACTGCAATAAAAAATGTTTTGTTCGATCTTGGAGGGGGGACGTATCGGATGCTATCTTAAGCCATCACGGTAATGGAGTTCTGATTATATGTCTAAATAACTACGACAAAATAACACGAAAGATGATAAAGGGTTAGTAGTATGAGTGCGAATATGCATTCCGCCCTATCCCAACCTAACTTAGCCCTATAACTAAGCCCATCACAGCAGTATTCTGAGAACGGTCGGACTCGCTCGCTGCGCTCGCTCTCCCACGATTTATATTTAACTAAATACACTAGGATCAGTAATTATATAAATGTTGGTTAAACTTAAGATTTATTGTTTTTTTGTTGATATCTATGTTAGGTGCAAACGGTAAGTGATTATGCAAGCGAATCGGTGACTATCCATCTCTGTACACATACTGTCCATGTACATATCAAATTACTGATTTTTGCAAAAATTACATTACGAAAAGTATGCTATTTTCGAACAAATGTCCATTCAAAAAAACGCTCATTTGAACAAAGTTTATTCGAACAAATGTCCATTCGAACAAATGTCCATTCGAACAAATGTCCATTCGAACAAATGTCCTTTCGAACGAATGTCCTTTCGAACATAAGTCTGTTCGAACAAATGTCTTCCGAACAAGTGTCTTTTGAACAAATGGATTTGAAAAACTGTCCGGATATTAACACAGTTCCTCGAATAGGCCATTGAATACTGTTTTCTCCCTCAAATCCCAACATGATTGATAGTTTTGGATGCTATAATTACTGCTATTTACAATCTTTTTTCTCCCTCTTTCCCTATTTGTCTGCCGGTATCTTTCTCCTCTACACCTCCATTTCTCGATTGCTGGATATGGCTTTCTTACTTCTGAAATGCATATACCTGACAACAACTTACATATGATTCAAACCTAAAACTTCTAGTTATATACAAAATACATATCCTTGCATACATACACAGCTTGCGAGAAACGATGGAAAACATATTAACTGTCATCCTCCTTTGGCCGAAGCTTGGCTGGCACTACGAACTTCCTTTGCTCAGACGTTTATCATACGGTGGATCTAATATTAAACCCTTTTTGCGGAAATGATTGACCCACGGTAAATATTTTGTATGCAACAACACGTATCTAATGTTCAGGCTATTCATGTCTCATTGATTAGCCGAATGGTTAGTAAAAACAATTGAACTACCACTATCGGCTCTAGTTTCGGTGTAAGCTAGCGCCAGTATACTGCCAATGGTTTTCTATTCATTGATTAAAAATAAAAGTACATGTCTTGCCTACGTATAACCCACCCTTTACGAATCGTTTCATCAACATTGGGCCAAGATATACAGTCTTGGCAACAAATATTGGTTCAATACGTTACCAGTTGTCAGTATTGGCAATAAAAAGAAATTTCCACCTGGGGTGGCGCAAGTTTCTCAGAGAATTCAACGCTATCATTGCTGGAAGTGCTTCACTTTGACGTTAACGCTATGCAGCATAACTTTTGGATAACCATTTGGATTTCCTTGTGCTGTTTCCCATTGTTGGGATAACATACGTTCGTTGCGTAATAGAGGATAGAATTCACGATTTGGCTTTGGGCCTCTCCTTATCGAGAGAGCATACACGAATGGATACCGAGCTTTGGTATCGCAAGCGTTGTGAATTCGGTTGGAATTTAATTGTGCGCCCAGTTCGTGTAGCAAAGGCGAGTAACGCTCTAGTATAAACGGATTTACCCAACGGCTGTTGGACGGGTCTTCTGGTTACGTCGTACAGACACGAGATAGATAATTACAGTAGAAGAAAATGTTGATTCGCTTTAAGCCAATTTCCTCAAGTCGAATTGATGATTGCAAATTAAAACGGTTCTTGGGGGAAGAATTTTCTACTGAGATTCACTGTGTGTGAGCAGGGATGCTCCACGGAATGCCGATAGTATTGTTTCGCGAACAATGCCCAGTCAGCTGCGGAATTACGAGAGGTGGTATCCTTGAAGCCTGTTTCTCGCTTGGCGAACTATTCTCCGTGCAGAAGTGGATCTGACGCGCATGCGCCAAACCAATAATGCCCTCGTTATATCTTTATTGGACGTAGGTTGGTATTATCATTCGCCTATTGCGATCACGTTTCCCTGTACTCTATTACGCACGACATGCAGAGCCAATAGTGCTTCGAACACTCTAGGGATCTTCCTCTTGCAACTTCACTAGAGCCAACCCCATCTCCACTCCACTTCTTTGACGTAAGAAATTTTCTGGGAAATCCCTAGTGACGCAATAGAGAAAAAGGACGCTTAGTATTTCTATCCATAGTAAGATTCATGCTTTCGTGATACTTACAATTAGTGTTTAACGTGTACAAGGTGTGTGGGTCGCATCGCGGCTGCTTGTCATGTGCTTTGCGCGAAATTTATATCCGACAGACTGTTGGGTTTTCGAGGTAGAAGTAAATGCCCTCAAAAACACTTTGGTGTAAAAAACTTCGCCAAGTACAGGATTGATGTGAATTCTTACATTATTATTCAACATACAAAAAATATTGAAATCATATTATAATGCCAAGTAAATAGGTCACTATGTATCTGCATATTATATGATTTGGCACTAACTCATCATTTTAATTGTATTTGCAACATTTCTTGTAACATCTTCACTACTTTTTTGTGTTATTACTGCTGCTTATATTTGATTATAATTTAATTGTCATTCAATAATTTATACAAAGTTGTTATTCCTTATCGAGTACTACTTGGCGGGTCCCATTTTCCTTAGAAGTGCATAAAGATATATCAGTATTTAAAACGAAAGTGTAGTCTTCAATGCAAAGTGCAATTCATCTGAAAGAACTATAAATCAATCCATAGTTACATAAAGTGAAGAAACAATTAAGCAATATAAAGAAATTTACGTACGTAATATATTAATAAATGCATGTAAGATTGCACTTCAAAATGCCGTCCAGTCATATTATTTCAAATAGTAAACACGGTTAAATAAGATAAAATAAAGATCATCAAATGGTTCGTTATAGCGGATATGCACTTGGCGCCCTCTTTTTACATCGGAGATGTTCTTGCCCGGTATTTCACTAGTTTTAGGAAACTTCCGTATAAAGCTTGTAATAATCACGTATCCACCTTTATTAACATTATTATACAGAATATTATGGTCCTTCATTATCTTTGAGAAATGCTAAGTCAGATGATATTATATATAATTCTTCTATTGGGAGGAAGAATTCTACTGCGGAAAGCGAAGCTAGAATAAATAAAGTAAAATCGCATTGTACTTCGAGATATAGGGAAACAGATATTTTAACACGTAATCACATATTTCAATAGAAATGGATACACTTCCGAAAGACCTCCACCGAGTACAACACAGCTCATTTACGTAATTAATTTTGAGATCAAACTGAGCTTGGATTTCAAGTTTCAGGAGCGGTTTGTGTTGTTTGTTGATGCTTTTCGTTCGGAAAAAACTAGCGGGCAGCATGATAACACTGAACACTGAGCGGTCAATTTTCTATGAAATACCTTAAAAAAATCTACATGTCACAGTATTACAAAACTAAGGTGTCGAACGCGCTCGTTTCACTCGCTCGCCACGTTAGATGCAAGAAACTACGTGAAGGAACAGCGAGACACCCTGGACTTCTACGTCCGACCCCTAGATGTAAGACCATGGAGAGGAAGACCTGGACGCCCTGAACCTCCACATGCGTTACCTAGACACATGAAACTACGGAGAGGAACAGCTGGACGCCCTGGACCTCCACGTCCGTCACCTAGACACAAGAAACTACGAAGAGCAACACCTGGACGCCCTGGACCTCCACGTCCGACACCTGGATACATGAAACTACCAAGAGAAACAGCAAAACACGCTGGACCTCCACGTCCGTTACCTAGATACATGAAACTACAGAGAGGATCATCTGGACACCCTGGGTCTCCACGTCCGACACCTAAAATACGGGGATCTACATCGAAGCACACGCATACTTGCGCTGCACACGAATGACGGTTCTACTTTTCGTGCGGGCTAAAGACAATAATTGTATATTGTTGTGAAGGCAGCCTTATATTATCTGAAAATTCAGTGTGAACGGAACGTTGACGGACATTAAAAATGTGT
>JARQST010000096.1:367387-395412 GCA_030142225.1 Pachycephus smyrnensis | reverse complement strand
ACCCTCGATTCCTATAATGAATGTATCAATAACTTTTTCTCATACATAGCAGTTCATAAGATATTTGATTCCAAACAGAGGTACAAGAGTTGACTCGGGTAAAGAGACTCGGCGGGCCGTGCCCTGTAAAGCCGGTTGCCTGTACTTGGCGCGAGACTCGACCGAGTCTCTTGATGATGTGACAGCATTGCAGTGGCAAATTGCAATATCTAAAGTACTTTTTGATCCAAAAGAAGATAAAAAATATGTTTTATTGTATCCCCAACTGTGAATGTAGCATTCCTATACATTACATACGTATAGAATTTACATTATTTTTTCTACTGCATCTTGATTTCCGTGTTAATAATTCTTCCACTGCCGGTGCATAAATTTAATCGGGCGCCCGCAGTACGATATAGGGCCCTGTTAAGTTGGGTTTTGGCACGGGTTGCACAATAGGTAGTAGTAGACTACGCACTATTGTATAATTGTTAATTAAGAAGTCAAGAAGTCAATAATCGTAGATACTTGCCTTTTTAACTTCTTAATATACATTAATAGTTATTAACGAATTGTTGATTAATAATTATTAACTAATGATTAATTAACAATTGTTAACCATCTATCGATGACCAATTATGCAATGTTGCATGCGTACAGAAAGTATAGTGTATAGTGTATAAAGTATCTTGAAATACATTGTTCAATTTTTAATCAGTACTCAACAATTATTATTCATTAACTATTAATGATCGTTTATCAGTAATTAGTTGACAATTGTGAATTAACAGGTGTGAACTAATTGTTAAGACATTGTTAATTGACAAATATTTTGTTTATTTCAATCGTCAATCAACTGTTAATCAACAATTATAAAATATTGTAAACGTTACAAAGTACACTATATGGTATATGAGCCGTTTATTTTGAAAGTGGCCTAAGTCCATTTATACTTAAATTGAGATATTTAAGTGTTTGTGTTTCAATGCAATTAAAAATATACGTACAGGATAACAATGAGTCATACTGCTTAAGTGTATCTAAAGGAGTTAAATTTACAGTTCCTATTAAAATGTGCTTTATACATTCATCAACATAATGAGAACCCCCAGAATTTTTAGTCGAGAAACACGTCACAACTGAAACAATCGACTTCCGTGTAAAATAACTAAATGCGTTTTTATTTTTATCATTTTAATCGCAATCATATAAATGTATAAAGTCATGACATGTTTACCCTATTTTTATACTTCAAATAGATAATCGAAAAATATATTTCCTAATATGTGAATAGTCGAGTGGACTAAAGCGCAGCGCAACAGCAATCCACAGGGGGTCCGAGGTTTGGATCCCACCAATGACAAAAATATTACATGTGTTTTTCAGCGATTAATATATACCAACCTGAAGAATAATTTCGAACATCCAATTAAAAGTGCAAGATAGAATTGATTGAATACGCAAAAAATAATATTTTTTTATTAATTTTATTGGTCGGTAGTAGGGGCTTAATGGGGAAGCCTTTATACGCCCTAAAAAGGAAATCTAGAAAAGGTCTCATAGATTGAAGCGTGACCAGCCTAGAAGGGCTATGCTTAGATTTCTTTAGTGGGCCCCTAATAGAATTGGGGCAAACTACAAGGGGCCCAGTAACAGCCCTAACTAAATTTCTGCACGAGTACATCTTGATTCTAATCCTCTGCCTCGACAAGGTTCCTGTTCTATCCATGAATTCATACGAGAAATTTCTTGAATTTGATGGGGCACACCTTAGGGCTGTTCGTAAACTTGTTAGGAACGCAATCAGAGATCTTTGTTATCTCTCGCACTAATAGTTAAGACTGTGTAGCTATCCTTTTCTAAAGAGTTCAAAGTGCGCTCAGAGCAAATTTACGAACAACCCGCTTTATTTCGTAGCACGCAGTGTAAAATTGCATGTGAACTTAAAAAGTTCGCAATCGTCGCTGTCGTGCTTCGTTCGCTGTCCAATTCAGGAAATTTCTTTTACGACAATACATTAGATCGATGGAATAGAAAACTAATAGATGCCGAGTATCAGAATTAAGATGCAGTAAAAGAAATTATATAAATTCTATACGTATGATTGTATTTTTGAAATGTATAAGTAATAATTTTATGTTCAATAAATATTTACATACAATCATATATAGACTATACGTATATGATTTGGATAGTACAACAGAAGTATGTGTTTATCACAAAATACGCATTTACCATGTACTTATGATTATTTTGTGAAGTATGGGATTCAGTAAATTAAAGTATGGTAAACGGATTTTTTTCAAAGTATGTGCGTAATAATTATATTTGGACTACCTGAAAAGTATGGATATGTGAATTAAAAAAGTCTGGGTAAGATGTAAGTACAAATGTTGCCATTGAAAAGTCTAGGATAAAAATATGGGATCCGATCAGAAGCCAGATTTTTTGTCTAAAATTTCCCATGCTCCATCCCACACTTTAGCCATACAACAATTTTTACGCAGGTGTATCTTCTCCAACTTCTTTTACTACCATCCTCCACGTTGGCTATTGAGAGAGAGTCCCGAGCGTCCAGCGGCCCTCGTTATATACATACTATGGCACGTGCGAACGACACACCAATGAGTTGCGCACGGATCTCACAGCTTGAAAGCGGTTCAGTCAGCAAACTTATCAACTCTTACTAAGATTTTTATGAATTTGCGATTTCAATCCAACTGATACCCATGCACTGATACACAGCAAACTTGTTGCTGATTGATTATCAAATCAATTCCTGTGCTTCCTGATTATCAATCCAGCTTTGGAAAAGAGGCGTTCAGCAGGAACGCTGGTAGCTGAAATGCTTAGGAAATCGTGAGCCATATTGGACAAATTCGAAAACGTGTCCGAATATCGCTTTCACCATTGCAAAATATCTTCATCTCTCGTGGCCCGCTTCTCCCTGCAATATGCGTCGATTTCGTCTCTCCATTCTTTGCAATTTGTATCATGATGAATTTGTGAAGACGTCTCGTATAGTGAGAATAAGTTGAATGGGTCATTCTCCTCTTCGTGTGAAGACTTCGCCTGTGAATTTGGCTGGTCAACGGTGCAATTCGGACAGTAATTATCCTTAAAGATCGTTTTGAATTTAGCCACCGATTCTTGCTGAAGGTCTTGCCCCCAATGAGTCATCGAAAATGTTTGAATCTTATGCCGAGGATCCAAAATCATAATGACACCGTAAATCCAATAAGACTTCTTGTAGTGTTTCAACACCTTATCTCTCCCCGATTGAAAAGCGAGCAGTAACGTTTCATCGATATTATTTCAGGAAGGTTTCTCGTCCTGATCCCTGAAGATCCGTTCGATCTTATCGATCAACATATTACAACCGACGACTACTAAAGGCAGCGTAACGTATGAGTCACCACCAAGGAGAGTTGAAAGGTAGTTGAACGACTTCAAGTATGAGCACACTTCTTCAAAAATTTTCCATTCGTCTGAGTTTGTCATCAATTCTTCGAGCTCTTCATAACTCTGCAGAAGAGCATTCAAAGTCGGCTTGATATTCATTACTGTTTGGAGCATCTTATACGTAGAGTTCCACCGAGTAGAGACGACGATGGAAGTCGATAGCTTCTTTACGTTTATAGTCTTGCAGCAAGTTTTCAGCTTATTGTTCCATTGCTCGGACTTCGAGATTTTCAGAAAGACTTTCCTGATTTTTCTCACAACACTGACCTTCTGCGATCCCTTCAAACAGTCTTCGTCAGCATTATCGATACCATCGGACGATGATTCGGCAATGATATCCTCCGAGGTGAAACCTGCCATGGTATCCTGCATGCCCAAATTCAGTATGCGGGCGAAACAATGAAAATGACAATCGTCGGCATCGAATTCAATGTCTTCGTTCGATAGCAGTTTGGCAAGCTCTCTCATGAACGTCGTGTTCGCTACAGCATTATCGAGCGTAATCTCCTGAATCTTCGATTTTATTTCGAACTCATCCAGAAGATGAGGATAAGATTCGCAATCTCTTTTCCCGTATGTTTTCCATTCGACGGAACGAAATCGATCGACAGGGATTAGAGCTTCCATTCCGCGTCAATGAAGTGCATTGTTATACCATAGTACAATTGATTTGATATCGACGTCCATCCGTCGATTATCAACGAGAATTTTGACGAAACCTCTTTGATCGTCTTGAATACGGCGACTCTCATGTCATTGAAGTGGGCTAATACCTTTTTCCGCATGTTGGATCGCTTGGGATATGCATAATTTGCGTTCAAGTACGTGAAAAACGTTTGAGTGGCTTTGTCGTCAAAAAACAAAAATGGCAAATACCTTAAAGGCAGCCACTCCGTAAGCTTCTGATTAAAGTTCAGATTAACCTCTTCTTTGCTCAAAGACTGTTTCGTTGTCCAGGAAAGAATCTTTTTCACCGACGAATCGTTAGCATGGGTGGTTTTCAAATGTTTTTGAAGGCCTGAGGTATTCGGGCTCGTCAGCCTCATGCGACGCTTTTTGTTCTCTTTCGCGTATATTAAACACTCTCTATATTTTTTCTCTTTGATAATCACTTTAAAAAAATTGGCGTATTTACAGACTCGTCTCGAAATTTTATCTCGGTTTCGTCTCGGATTTTTTTCGAGATAAGACCAAAATTTCATATCGTTTTATCTCGCGGCATCACTATTCACGATTAAGCATCCAACACTTTATCGTGCTTTCGATTTCTTGTCTATCCACTTCTTTCTTTCTTCTTTTCGCAACGCACCAAAAGCCACCGCTATGCGAGAGAATATACCAGGAAGTGGGAAAGTGTGAGTGGTTACAAGAAATTTCACACCATGAAGATTTTCACGGAGTAGCTGGCTAGCAGTACTTTTTACTGGAATACCATCCCCTTCTTGCCTGGGTTCGCTTGATTTATTTCACGAGGAGGGATACGCCTTGCAAAGTATAAATTACGAAAATGTACTACGGCGACGAGGTTTTCCTATTTAAATGGAACCACTTTCCCCTGGTAGGCTTCTGACGTACTAACCTATCTACATTGCTTACCTCTTCTGGCTTATTTGTCCGCCACTGGTTGGAATTTATTTTTCTTTAGTTGGTGTCTAGCCGAGGAGAGCTCTGAGATTAATGAAAATGGCAGGACGTAGCTAGAAGTCAACTTAAAATTGTGTTTGTCTAAAATCGAGCTGCGGCCCTTTAATCAAGAGGTAAGACTCTAATGGAAACGCAAGATATAATCGTTTAAATTGTCCTTTAGTGCGAACGATATGTTTTGAGTACGGCAGCACAATGCGGTGTGGAAGTGAAGTGAAAACTTTTTAGCTTCTTTTACAGAGCACTGCGAACTGAGTTCCTCTACTGAAAGGAAGAACCAAACAGAATGGGAATATCCAATAAAATCTTCCGTGAGAGGATTGCTCAACTGTTCATGGCCTACTGGGAAGTACTGTCTAATCACTAATGAACATCAAATACTATTATTGATAAAAAATAGTGCTGGTACGTAATAAGTCAAACCAATAGGCCTCGATCCATTTTGGAAAAAAAACTAATAAAGATCTGAATTGTTGCAAATTCCACAGTTAAATACTGTTCTGTAATTTGTTCGATTCTATAAGCGATTTCAAGTTTTTGTGAAGGTTTGATTACATTAGAAGCGCATTGAATGTACCATTAAAGGCACGTGACACTGTTAAACTTGTTACTACATTTACCTTCATAAATACCGAAGTTAAGAGAAATATAATAAAATTACATACGATGAGAATGGAATGTTTATATATGAGCGTATCTTTGGTAATGAAAAAATAGGCTGTAGGCGGTATTCATCATTTTCTGGATCTAATAGAAACTTGATGTTTAATAATGAAAAACTTCATTCGGTTAACATTGTCAAGCGAACTAAATACAATTTTCTTTTCATGGAGGTACAAAAATTAATATAAGGATAGTCATATATATAAGATATAAGTATGTAAATATACTTTGAGTCGCCAGAGGTTTTAATTACCGTCGCGTAGTTCCGCGGGTGACTTTCCATCGAGTTGAAGTTTTCTCGCATTCGAAGAAGAATGCAAATCGCTCAGCGCAATGTGTCGCATCCAATATCAATCAACAGGTTCGCTCGAATATCAACATCTGTATATAAAAAAAATTCTCACAATCACTCAATGTTATCTTTCGACCACCGTAAACAGTAACTCAGGTAGGTGCTAGCATTCCATTTGCGCTAATGGTTTATTTATTTTCCAGTATCCTCCAGAAATCTGATATCGTGTTAGCTAGAGGTTAAATTTTCAAAATACTAAAGGACAGCCATCGGATTTGCATATTTAGAGAGGAATCCAGTCAGCGGTCTAGCCTAAAATCCAGTTTGCTAGAAATTCGTGAGATCCTTTCGTTATGAGAACTGTTTGCGTGGTCAACGACTGAAATTGAATTTGGTTGAAAGGATCTCCTGTTGTTCCCGTAGGACCATGTACTAGATTCTCGTCCTAGAACTATCATGCTGTAAAAGTTCGAAGGTGTTTGGCTAGGTGAACTAGTTCTAGTTTATTCGATGAGAACGAAGTAGATCACACAAATTTTACAGCTGAGTTCTTTTCAGAACATTTTACGAGATTCTTTCTGAAAAAAACATCTTTTGCCGCCTTGCATGATTACTGCTCTTAAGAAAGTACACTTCTTACTTCATTTTCCCTCCCTTGGAGAAAGTACTAGGGGGAGTCCCTGGATCACTCGTCATATTATATACTTCAACTGCTTCAGCTACTTCAGAACTGGCACCTCGTACTAGCACTAACCCAATCTATTATTCCAGTCTGACGCTGAGATTTTCTTCCTTAAGAAAAGCAACGGGTCTTGTGTTCACGTTTCAGCTCCACCTAGTCGACGGCTTGAAGGATTACTTTTGACTTTCTCATGTCTTTTTCTGACACTTTAATCCTTCTACAGCCTCGACGTTGCGTCGATGGCTGAACAAGAAGCATAGCCGTTCAACTCTCTATCGG
Organism: Pachycephus smyrnensis; assembly: GCA_030142225.1. Classification (NCBI taxonomy): domain Eukaryota; kingdom Metazoa; phylum Arthropoda; class Insecta; order Hymenoptera; family Cephidae; genus Pachycephus; species Pachycephus smyrnensis. The sequence goes on along the minus strand of JARQST010000096.1, from coordinate 388,408 downwards.
TTGAGTTTCTCCCAAATATTTATCATGGCGAACATTATTATCGAGCTAAATAGAATGTCGGGCATATGACGAGCCGACGTATTCGGCTCAAACAGGATTCTTTTTTATTTGTGAGAAAAACAAATATCTCTCGACCGAATAGACAGTGGTTACATGATGGAACGACGCTTCGCCCAATTCAACTAACGTGTCAAAATATAGAATCAGTAAAATGTTGTATGTAGCGTATGAGAAATTGTGTGCATAACGTGGAAGCTATCTAGTTTAGTGGTTAATCCTTTTATTTCAGACACACTTTTCATATTATTCGATGTGTGGAAATGTGAGCCGTTACTATTTACAAAGAGGAATTAGCATATCCCGCATATTTCGACAAGCATCGCCCGTTCAATTAACCGCGGCTGAAAAGTGCCGAGAAGTGAGGAGAAATGATGCTGGATGGGGCATATAAATCTTGCGTATTATTCCTGCAGAATTGCAAAATATGCGTAAACAAAAAATGGCTTATTCGAATGGCAAAGGAATGTGTTAGGCAGCTAGAGAAAGGCTAGTACTATCCTTCGCTGTGTAATTTCTCTCTTGGGTTTTATCCTAATTTTCTCTTTCTTTCTTCCATTCCTGATTCTTTTTTGTCACTTCTTTTACGGTATTTGCGCAATTTACTCCATTCCACCTTTTTGGAACGGACTAGACGTCGGCGTTGAACTCAAATACTTAATTATGCATGCGCTGTTCCCGACGAAATAAATCCAAAATGCTCGACGTATAAAGTTCGCGGCCATTCGGTGGGGACTGTCTATTTCGAAGGGTGTGCACCAAGTCACGTAGAAATTTATCTTGAAATTGGATTTCTTCCTGCCCCTGGATGCGACCTGAGCATGTGGAACCGCTCGCTTTCCTGAAATTCCACTATGGATAACCCGACGTGACACCAGTGTGTAATCACCGAGAATTCATGCACACAGAGCCATCTGCACGTTAAATGGGAAATCGTTACCTATATGCTACCCTTAATTATTGATAATAATCAGTCAGCTTATACTATATAATGCATATGCGTATAGGATGGTACCCTTCGTCAAAAGAGGAGCATTATGTACATACTCGCTCCAAGGATCAAGAAAATTCTTTAATTCGTATTAATGAATCGCTGAACACACTCGCACATATTTCTCAAAATTCGAACATGCGCCGGAAGCCACGAAAAACGTATTTAGAGCTTTTTTACAAGATTTTTGAAGTCAATTCATTCCATGATGTGCTGTTGACCTTCTGAGAAGTTCAGACCATTAAGTATACCAAGAAAAAATAGAGCTCCTTTCCACATTGTAATATGACGAATATACGACCCGCTGTTTTTTGTTGTTGATCGAACGTTGAGTGATCGGAAGAATGTAACACTTTGAAAGGAAATATAGATGCGTGTATTAGTGATTGAGTGGCCACTGTATGCAATGATAACGCGTGTTCCAAAATTATTAAAAATATATAAATATCGTAATGTTATGATAAAAGTATATATTTCATCTACGGCATTTTTATTTATTTTATTGTATAGATATAAAGTTAAATTCTTAAATAATAAGCTCCCAGTCTTAATGATTAATGTTCTCCATTCCCCATTTGAAATGTATGATATATTTCAAGAGAAAAATATAACCGTATTTTTCGGCTGAATAATTTCGTTTGCGTGTAATTGAATTATTTGTTCTCTGACTTCGCTGTATTTATATTAACAGTCAGATAGGTAATATTTCACGCTTAAACATATTAATAAGCATTTTTATTCCAAGAATAAGATAAAAAAAGTAAAGAGAAAGAAAGAACGCCCTCTATTTGTTTTGATAGATCATGTAATATAAGGTGACCAGCAGGAATTTCCGCTTGTCATTTTAATAAATGACAAATTTATTTAAAATTTATTTTCGTTTGTCAATTTTATTCGCATGAGGACTAAACACAACCAGAAGTATTTATAAATTTCTTTCTACTAACAATGTCAGAAGCTGCTTATCTCAATGGTAGCTATTTTCAAAGTACGCACCATCTGAATTCGCTTTGGCTTTTCGACATAGCAGTGGTCTTTTATGTATCTTTACAGGACATTTTTAAAAAATCTAATAAAAATGTATGCATACTTGTGGTTTTGTTTCGTCTACATGCGAATAAAGTTGAAAAATGTCTTTTATCTAAACTTATTTCAGTTTTTTTATTACTCGTATTTCTTTAAAAGTAACAGTTGATTAGTTTTCGCAACTTTCCGCAGGTCACCTTGTATATCATACTCGCCAGACATTTCTTTGGCTATGAAAACCTATTATCAAATCTATATATAGTACATTTGGCTTTATTGTAATATAAGAATACAATCGACAGACATTTAAGTAAATTGATAATAAATAGAAAACAATAACAAACACAAAGCTTCTCTTTCTTTTCCAATGCTACCAACATAATATAGATTATTTTCAGATATCAAGTTGCTATGCCTTGTGCGAATCAGAATTTCGCACCTAAAATTAATTTATTTGTCTATTTTCAAGCAGAACCGCATGGAACATGCATGAGTCTTATGCAATGGGCCTCTCAAAATCTGAATGTGCATCTGCGTGTACTAGCGTCAACATCTATATGAACATTTTCAAACGAATTACTAAACCAAATAGATTGAAATTTGTAAGGAATATCAAGTTCGGTAATTTGACAACATTTGAAGGCGTCCACCAACACATCCGGTTTCAAATTAGCGCACGCGCATGAAATTAATTTCTTTTACAACGATCGATGTATAAGATGCGAACGTTTAATTCATACGTACAATTTTATTTTTGGGCAAATCTGATTGTCCCAATATTTTTTATATTACTAGGTATGTTCGCGAATTCATTAAATTCTGATTTCACGAAACTTTATACTTTTTAAGACTTTCTACAATAATTAAAAAGAATTTAAATCATGCACTATGCAGTACATACACTATGTAACACATCAGATACGTTAAAACGTCCGCTATACACCAGAATTTATGCCCTTAGGTTCTCTATGATGTAAGGAGCACATTCGTATTTATAGCAGACACATTAATATATGTCACATATACCGCTGTGATATGGTATCTGTTCTACTTCGAGGAACTAACCTCTTATGACTTTCGTAGAAAAAAATTACTCAATATTTAATTATTTTAATTTCTTCAATTTTCATGTTACGGGATTTTAATAATTTTGCTTTTGTCAAACTAATAATCAAAATTGGGTACACAAAATACAATATTTTCCTACTATACACTAACAAAAAGAATGCTACTAATATGTGCGACGTAACAGTTCATATACAATGTACAGCGTTATTCAGAAAGATTGCACCACCTAAAGGACGTTCTGCCATAGAAATCAAATGAGCGAGCTAACTTCAATTGATACAATACTGAATAACGCTTTATATGTATAGACATTTTTTCTATGCGCAATAAACGAAATAACGGTAAGCTCCATGCGATAACAATCATGGTGGAAGACCTAATATCCTGAATAGAAATTATAGTCGGGCGCCAGCTCAATTTTCCTGGAGTTCAGTCAGGCGCTGACCAGTGATACTGTCCAGTGCCTGGGCGGGAATGTTACATTTGTGAGTTTTGCACCTAATCAGGCCTTTGCTATACTTTTCCATATCCATGTCTTGTCACAAAAAAGCGGTCATTCAAGTATTGCATGCTGCTGAACTTCAATGATCGTCGAATGTCCTCGGGTCCCTCACTGCTGCGTGTTTCTATATATTAGAAAATATTAATTTCTTCTATACATGATGAAATTAGACATAACCGAGCTTTGCCTTGTACCTGGTGCGAAACTCTACCGAGTCTCTTGATTATTTGATTAATGATTATATTGATTAACACGTTCGCTGACAATGTTATTTTTCGTGGCCGTCCCAACACCATCGCGAATTATTTTTACCATTCAAAAAAAAATCAGCCATGTCGGTCATCGATGACCGATGCAGCGTAAACGGAAAGTTCAGTAGTAACTACTGTCAATAATAACATCCCGAATAGTTACTGTTACTCACTAATAATAATCACTATTGAATCTTAATAGTAACTATTGCGAGCTCAATAGTTATATTACATATGCCACAGTAACTCTGACTAGGATTGGGTCAGAGATACTGCAGTGGATCACGTAAAACAATTCGTATAGTCACCTAACCAGAATCTGGTGACTCGTACCAACCTAGGCTCCGTGTAGTATACAAATATAATACATATATCGCAGCTCACGCCGAAGAGCCTAGAATGGACTATGTCAGGCCCCCACATAATATAATCCACCTGTAGCCTACAGATGAATTCAGTTAACGTCAGTCCGGATCTCAGTGAGGCTTCCATAACTAGGCATACCATACATTCATCTATCCAGACGCTAGCTCAAACCTTATCATGCCTAGATACATTTTTATTCGGGACGTGGCATTTTTAATACACAGCAATACAATTTATTCTGGATTCCCAAGAGTACAAGAAATTTCAATTTCGACACGTTAGCTTATAATAATCCACTGTGGTTAACATTATATAATCAAATATAAGAATGGCGCGTCATTGAAATATCCAAAAATGTACGCTTCTCGTGATTATGAGAAAATGCTGATAAACCACAGATGGCGAATACTCGGACTCGCTCTGCCCTGAATCCGCGCATTTAGTCGGTTGATATTTTCGACTTGAGGAATTCAACAATCATTACAGTTCTTTTTACAATTTCTTAAATGGAAACTGCAATTTCATTAGCTAAATAAAAGGAACTTTCCAAGATTGCTTGAATGATTAATATAAACCAAAGCTGTAACTTGAAATGCTAATATGTGTATGTATGTATATACATATATTTTTGAGACGGGGTAGTATCAGGACTTTTTGACATGAACATTGGTAGTTATGAGGACACTTGTAGTTTGTCAGGACGGTCCTGACAAGATTTTGATATATAAGGTGTATTGCAAGGACCATAAAGCGACTCTCACACCAAATTTTCCAAAATTTTTCCAATACTACACACCCGGAACTGTGATGGGCTTAGAAATGGCTAGGTTAGGTTAGGTTAGGTTAGAATTCTAATGCTAGATGTCCCAAAGTTTAGTTTTTAAAAAAAAAAAACATTTCAGCTTGCCGTTGTGAACGCCGCATAATCGGCAGTGTCCTGATAACTACCCCGTGACAAATTTATATATATATATAAACTTGTCCAGGGGCAGTTTTGAGAACTTCGCCGATTATGGGGCATTCACAACGGCAAGCTGAAATGTTTCTTTAAAAAAAAAACTAAACCTTGAGGTATCTAGCATTGGAATTCTAACCTAACCTAACATAACCTAGCCATTTCTAAGCTCATCACAGTTCCGGGTGCCTAGTATTGAAAAATTTTGAAAAAATTCGGTGTGGTCGTCACTTGATGGCTCTGGAAACTGTCCTTGGATATAGGATTTTTCCAGATCAGTCCTTGAAACTGGCAAGCGTCCTCAAAGCTGCCACTGCATATATATATATGTCCTGGAAACTGCCCTCAGATATATTTATATGTATAAGTACAGGTATCAACTTGCAAGTTGTGAGCCGTAAGTGCGGACGAACAGCGACGGAAGGAAGAAAAAAGATGGTGTTGCGGTTCGCAAGCCTTAAAAATATATTTCAACGTTTTCATAAAATGCAAATTCGTATCCAAATATAACAGTCGGAGATGCCTGGTGAGTTGCCGGAACACGCCCAAGGGACCATGCAACACCGAAATTAAGTTAGGAAAATTTGCAATTGTTAAACTTTTTTTTCATCGAGTTTTTAAGCTTAAAGCTCCGCGAAATCCGATAACATTCGAGTCCATCGCGGAATGCAATATCGCTAATAAAATACGCTTTACTGAGCGCGCCACTCGTTAAATTCTGACTACGTTCTGGAAAATTATGTTAATTAATATATTCATAGTTACGATTATTAGCATTAGTATTGACAGAGAATCAAGTGATTTTCGTTGTGAATATTGAAAACAATGGACAGGTACTGAAAGACGTGCATTATGACATTATGGGATTATAACAATAGCCTACTACGTGAGATAAAATAACGAAATAGTTTAAGTATTAAATAATAAATAATGATAAGAAATAAATGCATTTAAGTTTTAAAGCAGTAAAGCTAATAGAAGCTTGCTATAATAATTATGATTTATGTAGTGTCAAAAAATGCCAGTGGGATTGACAAGATTGAAATTAAGTAAATAAATACGATAAGGGTGCGAGAAAGACATACACTGACGCAAGAAGTGGGAAGTAAAAGAGAGCTTAAAGAAAGACCAAAAAAGAAGACCCAAAAATGGAAAATGTTTCCCGCTCTAATCTCACGCGCCTTCGCCTCTCAATGGAAACGCGACTTCATCGAATCTATAAATCTTCTTTATCAATCTTGGTACCAGATCACGACGTCTTTCTCATTCCCAGTAGAAAACTTTAGTCAATAACTTTCCAGGGGATTTTTCTCTCCCATAAATCAAAGAAAATCGTATAGCGCGACGACTTTTGCTTTTATTCCGCGTGCCTGACTGTTCCCGGCCATTCCCGACTATTCCCGATTCCGTGCCACAGCGAAGAAAGGTACTTTTTCGCAGCCCTCTTATTCATCCGTCAAGTGAACCAGTAGCTAAGTTGCATCGGCTTTCCGAAGTATTTTTACACCGCTATTCTTCCTCTATTACTATGACTCTCAACTAACCTAGAAGATTTATCACTGTTTGAGAACCTAGTCTTCGTATTAGATGAATTTTATGCAAACGAGTTTATATATTTAAAAATAGCCAAATATTAGAGTGACCTCAATACTTGACATAAATAGGTCAATATACATCCCTTATATGCCCTTGTAATAATGAATATGCCAAGAGACACTCAATACAATAAATTTTATTAAATAATGCAAGACTTGAGGAATTAATCTTCCATGCGGGCGTGCCTAAAACCGTGTAAAGTAAACGTCCCAGTTAGTGCCTATATAAGAAAAACCTTTCACTCTAACCGTGTTAAATTATAGGGATAAACAAAGATGTACAAGTACACTATTAGTAATTAGGATACCCATTGATTGTTGGTCGAATAGTAGGGGAAGCGAACCGTGTTAAAAATATATCTATACATAGCAGTCACTAATAGGAACACGGTTAATATCTGGGACGCTCACCTTATATTGAATAATACAAAATAAGCAAATTATTCTTTACGATAGAACGGAATTTCGTTTAAAGGTTATCGACAAATGAAACTACAATACCTAATGATTAGTAAATGCTGAATCAGTGAAAATAGATTGTATACGGGTTATAATGACGTTTTTAATGGGTTGAAATATTACTCATAAGAATGCCAAATGAAATAAAGAATTGTTCAATAGCGCGAATCCTCGAACTCGTTAAATCAGCCGACTGGGAAAAAAAGAGATCACAGGGAAGAATCCTCGAACCGTTTAAGAAGTTGTCTGGCAGGAAATCGCCTGATATGGAGTCGTAAACTTTTTGAATGCTGAGATTGCTACGATTGCAAGGATCTCGTCGAAGCCGATGCCGATGCTCAGGCTAATAAAACTTCTTGTTCGCAATGGCTTATGGTCCCGCTATCCAACATCCGCAGCATATCCTGTGCAACGGAAATCGAACACAACTATATCGTGGGGATCGATAACGCTGGTGCTTGCTATCAATACATCAACTTGACGTATTCCCTTGAAATTCCTCGAACAATTACGTGACGCTTTAACGTTCGACAGATTTGGCGCTTGAGTAACTTTATTATTTGAGGGCAAACTGTGTAGACATGTTACACTAATGCGGGGGCCTTGTACCAAATCAAAGTTGTTTGAACGAAGAGAAACAGGATTTACAAAAATGGTTGAAACAATAGTATTATATAACGTTCGTTATTATATAATATTATGTTATATTGTTAGAAACTGAGTTGCGTTGTATTTGCTGTTAATAAATTTTTGCTGATATTAAATATGGAAATTATATGTAATTATAAAATGTTAGAATAATATGGTTGAACATGTTACGTTATAAGATATCGAGGTATTAGAAGATTTTTGAGGTAACTATATAATGTTTTTGTATATTAGGCTTATTTAGAGTGATTACTTGAATTTTTTGCTAATTTGTACGAATGTTGAATAAATGTACGAATTTTTACTATGAAAAGAAATAAATAGTATTTATAAAGTTTTATGGGTCCGCTTTGCTTGGTAGGTATTTCTGACTATAATTAACTTAAATTATAAAAGGAAGTAATTTTTACTCCCAGTTCTATATTAGCTTAGCATATTTTTTTTGGGATTATAATTCCAGGGTTAATATATCAATCAATGTATATGGCCGTTAAAATTAATAGAATAGTTTTCTACATTATCGTATATAAGTTATACATTTATTTATACATGAGTACTAAGAAAAAAATTCAGTATCTTAAATATTCTAGAATATTTCATTAAAATTCGCAAAAATAATGAAGTTTGTAAGTTTACGTCTAATGACTTCGACGCGTTTGAGCGCGCAGGCTGAAACATTAAACGTGCTTTTCTCGAAGCTATGTTTCTGAAATCGGTGGACAAGATTTCTCGAGAAGTACTAGACTGAATTACAGTCGAACCCCGGGAACTGTTGGTTCGGGCACTGTTAGACCTTGTGCACTGTTACCGATTGTGCTTCGGGTACTGTTAGGAAAATGGCTACCGCGCAGGCACGTACATGTAACAAGAACATAACAAGAACCCCGCGACAGTAAAGATCGTGTAGATTACGAGATAGAGAAAGATTAATTATACAATGTGTGTAAGAATATTTGCATACAAATTTTGATGAGATGTTATCGCACAATTTTATATGCGAGAATATGTTTTATATGTTCCTCGAGGTACGCGACTAGTTACGGTCCTGTCAGTTTAACCTAATTGGTTGACAAAAATCAGCTGACGCTCTAACAGTGCCCCGAACTTTTGGTCCCGCCGACCAACAGTTCCCGGGGTTCGACAGGACTTGAACTTTTAACTGTATATGTTCGTAAGAGGAGTTTCTCGATACCTACATATCATTTTTGATCTTTTTTCATTTTTTTATCGCCAAAAAACTGAAGAACAAAATTACGAATTTCGGAACTTTGAGTTCAAACAGCCGCCATTCTGTTAAAATAACATTAATTTTAATTTTGCCACGTTAGTGTTCAGATGAACGAATATATTCTACAATTTCGTTGGTTTTTTCGATTTCAGATCAGCCACTTCTCCAAAATCTTATTTACGTATTTAACCTAACGTCCATTCTTTTGGTTCGCAATAGTACATCTTGCACGTGTCTAGTCTAAGATGAGTGCTACTACATCAAATTCTCGTAAACCACTTTCTGCAAGTGATCACGAAAATCTAATTCGTCGTGTAGAAGCTGATGAAAAAATAAATTCTGTCCCCACTCAATACAAAGTTTGTAATCAAGAGACTCGGTCGAGTCTCGCGCCAAGTACAGGCAACCGGCGGTACAGGGCACGGCCGACCGACACGCTTTACTCGAAACAACTTTTGTACCTGTGTTTCGAATCAAATATCTTATGAACGGCTATATATGAGAAAAAGTTATTGATACATTTATTATAGGAATTGAGCATTCTGAATCGATTGCCACCAAAATCAATGAGATTGGTGTACGAGATCAGAGCGTATTGAGGGGGCGAGCGAGATCATTTTATTTCAGTTCCGTCGTCCTCGTCGTCTCATTTACTTTTTTTCACGACAGATGGCGCTGGATGCTTTGCCTTCATTTTCCTTTTTACACGACGGATGACGCTGTCTCCTTTCGGCGAAGCAATATTATAATATGCAGGGTGGTCAAATAAAAACCGAACACCTATCTACTTTAGTTGTGAATATCCGAAAAAATGTTCAAGGTATGATTCGAGTCGTCTGAAAAAATTCTTTTAACATCAGATTCGCCCTTCGAAACAATTCAAATTATGTTAAACATTTTTTCGCATCTTCACCACCAAGGGAGATATTTAGATTTTCAGTTTCTAGTGGACTACGCTGTAGGTGTATATAACACGGCTGACGATTCCAGCAACTGCTACGAGATCAGCTGATACAAGGACTGTCAAGCATTATATAATGCAAACAAAACTATGTGATATTCTCTTTAAATTTACGAAGTACGTTGCATAAAAAGAACAGCGAAGCCCACTATTTATGACTTTTTAAATCAACAATGATCGCACCTATTATATAATTATTATTTATAAAGCAACGTTTCTATTGCCTATACAGTGGAAGCACTAGAGTGAAAGGATAAATGAAATTAAAGGAGAATGCAAGAGAAGTATATGAATATTAGGGGTACAAACGTATAGGATTGGGAATATTATTAGAAGTGAAAATAGGGGGAAAGTAAGACAGAAAATAGACGAAAAAATATGTATGCTAAAGAAAGAAGATAGAAATGAAAAGCTGTAAAGAAATTAAAAGAAATAGTGCTATTACAGTCGGTAGAATGTTACTGTAGAAAGATAGAGACACAGGAGGAGAGGATCAGTAAAGTTGCAAAGACAAAAAAATACCATATACAGGGTGTTTTAGATTGTTTCGGCGAAATTTTGGTAACATGTTCTATAAGTAGAAACAAGAAAACAATGTTATATAAATATGGGTTCAACAACGCTATGTTAAGGAGTTGTAACAAAATTCTGAAATGTAATAATTTTATCTAAATTTGCATTTCAAAATAATGCACCGTTTAATGATGTTTATCTTATCTGTTTATCCTAGCCATGTTTACTGTTTGAAATGAGATGGGTTGACGGCATTTTGAAATGCAGTCTTAGATGAAATTATTATATTGTGTAAGTAAATTTCGTTATTTTTCTTAATTGTTTCTTTACTTAATATAAATATAGATTCATTGTATAGTCCTTTTATATGACTTACACTCTGCATTGAAGACTACATTTTTCTTTAAAATTTGGATATACCTTTATGCACTTCTAAGGAAGATGGGACTCATACATTAAATTGATACGCCTTCCAACATTTTCGTCAACGCAATATGTTTTCCTGATGACAGACGTCACAACGTATTTACATTCAATATCTACATATAACAATGTATATTTGCATTGTAACAAAGACACATTCATTTCGTATCAGGTTTCGTGTACTTAGAATTTCTTTAACATAACCTGTTGAAGGACAAAAACTTGTGATATCTCCCAAAAAACATTTCCGTGTAAAAGAGTTCGCCAAGTACAGGATTGCTGTGAATTCCCTTTCTTAAAAAAACCTGATACTTATATCTTACATTATCGTTTGACATACAAAAAGTATTGGAATCATATTATAATGCCAAGTACATAGATCACTATATATCTGCTTATTATATGATTTGGCACTAGCTCATCATTTTAATTGTATTTGCAAAATATCCTGTAACGTCTTCACTACTCTTTTGAGTTATTACTGCTGCTTGTATTTGATTATAATTTAATTGTCATTTAATAATTTATAAAAAGTTAAGTAGTTCCTTATCGAGTAGTACTTGGCGGGTCCGTGCCTTACTTAAAATAAATTTGTCTTCATTATGTCAATCTTCGTCTCAAACCAGCGTCAACTTTCAAAATAGAGCATTCGCATTTGCTTCAGGCCGCATTCACACTAACGCAAATCACTGCAAATGAATAATACGAGGACATACCGCTTATCAGTGTTCACAATGCGTATTCGCAATTCAGAATTAAAATACTATTAGTTTGCTAAAAGTCAGTATTGTCAATTTTTTGGCATGAACCCACCAAGTAGTACTCGATAAGGAATCACTTAACTGTTTATAAATTATTAAATGACAATTAAATTATAATCAAATATAAGCAGCAGTAATAACACAAAAGAATAGTGAAGACGTTACAGAAAATTTTGCAAATACAATTAAAATGATGAACTAGTGCCAAATAATATAATAAGCAGATATATAATGACCTATGTACTTGGAATTATAATATGAATTCAATACTTTTTGTATGTCAAGCAATAATGTAAGATATAAATATCAGTTTTTTTTTAAGAGGGGAATTCACAGCAATCCTGTACTTGACGAACTTTTTTTACACGAAAGAGTTTTTTGGGAGATTAAGACTATTCGTAAAGTATATGCTGTAAAAGAGAACCGTGAGAAAGTTCCTCCGTAAAAAATTGTCACATATCACAAACTTTGAGAAGTCTAATAAAACAGATTTTCCGTCCCTTGTTACATTCATTTCTACAGCCCTGTTAAAGAATTTTCATTGGTCGGAAAAATCACGTGATCTTCGGACAAGAACTGAGGATAGACTGTATTTTGGACTACAATGCAATCTTTTAAAAAGTAAAGATATTATCAGAAAGTTTCATCCGTTAGTTTTAATATTGCTAAGAGTTACAGAATGTAATTGATAACTTATACAGTACAAGCTCGATAATCCAGTACCATGAAAACCAGTCCAGTGTCGAATCACTGAAAACGGATTATTGGAAGTCCACAGAAAAAGTAGGCATTTTTTGTTATTCGGATAATACTTCGACGAAAAACTTGTCGAAACACGCGTATATGATTGCAACGGAAGAACGTACATAGTGACGCAGGTTCACTGCGTGAGGAGTACATCCATTGTATCAGCGGACGACAGAGCGGACGTGCGTGGCGAACGCCAAAGTACAAAGCGTGTATAATTGACGCTGGTTTATTTAGCGTAAGATTGCATCAAACGCCAAATTACAGAACACTATTTCGGGATTTCGGTGAGTGCCAGAAACGGCGGACTACTGGGTGTGTCGTACTATCGAACCGCGGATTATCGAACCCGTATTGTATGTTATTTTGACAATTAATTAAAATGTGAGTGATGACCGGTTTTTGCGACACTTCTTTACAGCACTGACCACATTGTTCAATGGACAGTTCAACGATCTTGCGTCGTGTACGGGCGATAAGACCTACATGCATTCAAATTTTTTAGGCTAAAGTAGTAAAGTAAATGTAAATCATAATTTATTTGAACTGTGAAAACAGTTTGTTCAACCCTTTAAGTTCCTTATCTACTACGTACTGATGATAGGTTTAATGGATATGCATGCTAATTAAAAGCGATAAAGATTTATATGTTAGTGTTGCACGATACGAAGAGAAATTATGAGCAGGGGGTCGTAGAAATGTTATTTAATGATATTAGGGAACGTGAATTTCACATGGAACTTAGTAATCTATATTAGAAGAAGAGGGCAATATAGTTAAAGGACAATTTAATGCTTCTTAATTATGATATTAACCCGCGAGACGGCGCGCTATGAGCGTTTCTCTCACGCGACGTGACTCAACCTATAGAACGACGCAGCAGTGAGAGTGAGACGCTAGAAATGACACAGCCTGCTGACGGGTTAAGGATGATCAAATCATTTGCTTTAGCTCTCTCCTTATTCACTCGAATCTACTATTTTTGTGAAACGATAATGTGGATATAGCGCGTTATTCTCAAGTATTGGGGGAAAAACCTTTTCCTTTGAAAATATATTTCCAACTATCTTTTGCTTTGAGTTATTTTAATTATGGCACCATTTATATAATCCGTTCTCTTTATATTAAAGAGGAGTTTGACATTAAATGATTCTTCCAATCTCTGGTATCGCTCATTAACGATGTCACAAAGAAGCTATCAGTAGTGACCGATTTGCAGAATAATCAATATCTGAATTAGTTGGCGAATTAATAGGATTCATTGACAATCGATTAGACGCAGTAAAAAAATTGTCATAATATTATATCTATTATTTTCTGGGTCATCTATTGATAGAAGAATGCTTTTATTATTATTGTCTCTATAACCGTTCACAAATAATAGCGAACGGTTCACATCATTTTTTTTCCAATTGATTATGCAACGGCTATTACATAACAATTTTCTAAAAGCCAAGGTAGTGCGAGATTATTTTATGTAAATCCCTATCAATTCATAACTTCTCAATTGATACGATATTTTCGAATTGATAAAATTAATTGATCTAATTATACCATAACTCAATTAACCTACTTAATATCCAGCGATAGTTATTCCTGATAAATTAAGCTTTAAATACGTGCACAGAATTTCAGCAAATGGTACAAATTGCCTGAGATACACATATATGCAGGTGCGTACGCACACAGAGTTGTTGACTTGTCAACCGCAATTGACGCGAATGAAGGTGGAATGACGATTACGATGCTCGTAGAATTAAACGCAACGCTATAACCGCGTCTGAAGCGAATATCGCTTTACGTTAAGCTTCCATCGTCACTTTGATACAGATCCCTGTAGCATGCGGTTTCTCCGCCTCTCGAAGTTCGAAGACATTGAAAGTTCACAGGAGCGGAACTTCCGGCAGAATTAAAAGTTCGACGATCCCAAGTCGATCGAGCGTGATTCCGCAAGTTTAGCGTCGCGTCCTGAGTTTTCATTCGATAGATGCTTAAAGCCGTAAGTGCTTCGTCGTCGGTGTTTTGCCAGAAGTAAAAGTCGGCCGAAGGGTAAAACTTAGCTTAATATTTTATTCATAGGCAAACTTATGTCATAAAAGCGATCCCTTCGTTCGTGCTTCTTTCGCATCTTTCTTATAGTGCTGCCACCGCGGCGGCTTCGCGCTTTCTCATTCCACGAATCACCTTGTTATTTTTCTTGGCCGCTCGCAAGTCGTTCCGCTGTTTCCATTTCTACTCACAATTCCTTTTTTTACTCTTCTAGTCTTTTCGATATTGTTCTTGCGCGCGTAGAAATCGGTAGCGCAGTCAAAAATCCCAGAAAGATTTGCCACGCAATAAAATACAGCGTCTAATTTGATTTCTAATTCGCAATTGACTTATCTTTCTTGTGTGGGATATGCAATTACGTAGTTGCCGGCTTTGCAGTGTATTCACTTAATCTTCCTCTTTCTATACCTTTACCTTATTATCAGCTTAAGAAAACGGAGCAAGTAAAGAATCCCACGATGAGATTCTAGAAAATTCATGATTTGGAAATTCTTTATTGCCTCAAAAAACAGGTTCGGGCTACAAGATCAATACGTACACGAACAGAATCCCTTTAATTCCAGCAACTTTCGCGAGGCAATAGGTGAGAAACGATCTATTCTCATCGAAGAGTAATAATCTTATCGCCCGAGGGAATATCAGCGATGCGTGGATAATGCGATGGAATCGTAATACTTCGTCATTCGTTTCGATATAACGATTTGGCAGCAAAAATGAACCGTTAGATGATAAATGGATGAATTTAAGCCAATGTTCCCATTACACAGCTATTTTCGGTTGGCAGTGGTAGCGGTGGCAATAGCTGGTGTCGGTGGCTCTTACATGTTGAGAGGGATGGAAACGAGAGGGTAGTCAGTACGGAACTAGCACGCAGCTACGCGAAGGCAGCTGCGTATGACGGTTGATTGATCGAGAATGTGTCAACTTCACCCTACAGTACAACACATTAACGCCTACGATCTGCGAGACCCGACACAACCGAATTATACTCAGAGAAAAAGACAATGAGAAGCTCCCTCGAGTCCCGAGTGTACAAGAGTATGGAAATTGGGTATTTCGTTCGATCGATACACGATAATTGTTTGCGTATTCGCTCGTCATAATGACACTTTCGTTATTTCATTCTCCTACCATTATTAATCGTCGGAAATAATGAAGACTCTGATGTCCTTTTCCTGCATTCACAATAGCCGTAGGTAATTAGATACGTATCCTCCGTGATGAAGCGATTGTACAAGTTCTACTAAGATTAAGGGTCTCGGTCTAAATTGTATCACTAGCCTTACAGAACGTATAGAGATTTAAATACCATTTATCATTCTCGGTACGCCAAACAGTTTGTGCAAATTGCACCGAGTTTGGTTTGCGGTTATGTTCTCTGTGTTAGCCGTGTCGCTATGTAGATCGTGTAGTTTGCGCGAGCGTATCGAAGATACAACAACGCTATATACTGCACGTTAAATCATTTGCGTGAGCAATTAAATCAAAGCACCCATGTAATTGTTGATAAGTAGAGTCGAATGCAGAAAAAAGTGTAGAAACTTCAATGATAAATGCGACGAATTGTTCAGCGGGAATAGTGATGGTTCTTTTTGAATCCGGTTAGTTTCTTAAGTTTCTCTTACCTACCACTGCTGGGATAAACAATGAAGGTACAAAGTTTCCTCATATAGCTAACGTATAACCTTGAGGCTTTCTGATTCGACACGGTTTATAGCCGCAAATCGATTGAATGTCGACCCAAAGTCCCATAGGCGACATCCTACCTTCCTGACATTCTACCTTCCTGACATCCTACAATCTTACACCATCCTGTCCATTTCCTCTTACACTAGTCCCTTCCCTTATGCTAACAATTGGGACTCGGTAATCGCATCTTCCATCTGATGTTCTCATAAGCTTAACGCTCCGTAGCAGTATCCGTTAATCTGTGGGAAGATAAACTGGAGCGCGGTCGATCTTCTTATTAGTCTGGGATAGGCAGAGGGCTTGGAAGAAGACGAGCATTAAAATGGTTAAGTGAGAAAATATGATCATTTCGCGACGAGAGAATATAGAGGAAAGTGGGAGCTAACACGCGGTAGAGTGAATTTCTCCTGTAGTTTAATATTGCAACGTACTTGGTTCGCCTCTCGTAAATTCCCGTTAGTTTAATGGGAGTTGCGTGTTCGTTATGACAAAACGGGGAGTTTGATGAGTCCGAGAAGTGCGCCGACGTCCGGGATGAAGGTTCGGGACTTCGGGAGAGGCCTCTGGGGGTAGAAAAGGGTGCACGGTTGAAAGGGGTACTTGTCTTTGGTGCGAGGGTTGAGGTTGCTCTAGGGACGGGAAACGAACGCAGCGATCGATTAGATGACGGCAACAGTGGCCGTGATGTCTAGGGTGGAAAATAGGCGGGGAGCCACTTATAAAGAATCAGCTAATTATGACTTATTCGTTAGCAATTGTTTATTTCGCGTTATGCAAATTAATTCAAAATGAATTTTGACTGTTATAAGAAACAGAGGGGTATTGTGGTCCATTGCACAACAGGTTCTAATATATTATCGAATGTTCACCCATAAGCCCATTAATTATACGTTAATACGTAATAAGTATACGTTTAATAACGGCCGTAGCTAATTGTACAAAATATCTCGCCTCTCGATTTAATAAAACGAAATCAATTTCAATTTTGTCCTTCCCATTACTGCCGATGGAAACTTCCTGCGCGCACGATCATCCATATATTCTCATCAGGATGACAGCAGACCTGAAATGAATTACAAGTCACTATAATAATGGTGTATCATTGTGTGCAAACAGGATCGAAGTTTCAACTGTTTATGTCCCCAGAAATTATTAGTCGGGTTCTTGCATTGCGATTAACTTCTGCTACCAGTGTATGGGATTGGGGTTGCAATATAATTTGCATTAAATTACCAGTAGCTATTATCGAATTAGGCAGCAATTCGTGCGAATTCAGGATTCCCTCACGTCGCACTGACTTTAATGTCTGACTACCTTAAGGAAGTTGATGGACATAGTGAAAATGATGATACGTGGTTTAAATTTTTGCAAAACCTTTGCTAGTATTAATTACGTTATCATGCAAAATTTCAAATATTCGATCTAGATGGATGTCGATTAATTAAAAGTCAAAATTACTCTCTTACACAGGAAGTTCTTATGGCATGCACAGCGATAAAAGTTATTTTCATGCGTAAATTAATAGCTAAAAATATAACGTTTCGACAAAAAGCTATTTAAATGGTATTTTGTACATTTAAGATGTCATATGCAAAAAAAACAAGGAATTCGTTTGCCCCGATTATTGATAATAACCAGAAATTCAGACGATAACTACCAGCTTATAGATGCTGCGAAAAAGAGCGCGGTTTGGGAGAAGGCTTGATACGTTAGCGGAAGTCACCGCCCAGCTCCCCTCATCTGAGAAGGTGATGAACTTCCTTAAAGCCTTAGTGCGTTGCTACTTCGGCTGTCGTAGCTTACTCCTTATGGGTATCCTCATTCCTTAGTGGAATCCTTCTTAACACTATTATACTTGCCAATACACGACACTCTCTTCTGCCATGGCATGTTGTCAACATATATCTTCTCCTGCTATATTTCCCACCAGCTAGAGCTGTGTAATCATTCAATCACTGGTGAGTTCAAAGAAGACAAAAATGAACCAAATGCCGAACAATGACGAACCAAGACAGAACGCTTGGATCGTCCCTATAGTGAAACGGTGGAGACTCCTCTCTTACCTACGGTACGGCATATTAAATACGAGCCATTTCGATTCTTCTCACCAGCTCCGGCGTATTCGTCTCCGCCCCATTGTCTTCTCGGATAAGTATTTTCGGAGTTAGTCAAGTCTCAGGAATTACCTATCTAGAGGAACTTGAAAAGTAAGACATCGTAAAAGCACCGAGCGCATTACGCTCAGTCGCACTCAGCAACTCGCTAAAAGCAATTCCGTCGATCTCTGACCTGTCCATTGTCCTCCGGGGTAAGTAAGTGGATTTGGAGTTGCTCCAGAATTAGATACCCACCTACTAGCTACCCAGGAGAAATGAAAGCCCATGAGGGAGAACCTATTTCTCTGACCTCGGATTCTTTAAGTACACAATTCCATCAATGTCTCCTACCGTCCATTGTCCTCCTGAATAAATGCATTTAAAGTTTCTACAACAAAAAAAAACTTAAACGTCCACCAGAAAGAGTTGTAGAAAATGGTATGGCCTCTATAATCTGCATTTCCTGAACGTTTCCTGGATCTGCTACGAGGAACAACTTCGATATTTGATTAATTGTAATTCAGTACATATGTTCTACATCCCTTAGCAATCTCCCACGCGAGTGAGTCACTTAGCATTCGCCTAACGTAACTACCTTTATCCGCGTAAATGGCTCAACCTATTTATTACTTTATACCAGGATCATAAGACTCTTCGTACCTTCCAGGCATTTAGTAATTCGACGAAGAAATATTGATATACCTATAGTTATATATAATATTCTGTCTAATGGATCTTCGGCCTTTCGATATCAGCTTTTTAGAATGTCGTTAACTTCCTTGGGGTGACATAGCTAGGCAAACGGTTTCTCTTCATCCCCAACGTTCGGAAGTAGGGACCCTTAATGCTTGCTATTTATTTATTTCGAGACGATCCCGTGCGGGCATAACACATGATATCCTCGCTATTCCAACCGTCTTACTTTTAGGGCTTTGATTGATGTCTGTTCATCAGATTTTCGGCCCGGTACGTTTGTCCTGGCGATAGAGATATTCTTCAGTCTTTATCGCACATCCCTCTCAGCTCAAAGGAAAAAGAATCACCTAAATCACACCCGATTATTGCTTCAACCAAGTATATAACACTAACAAGAAACTTCTTTCCAAATTCAGTTATAATTGGTTTTTGTTTTTTCAATATATTTTGTCCGTTATCTTTCCTATTGATGCAATATGATTAAATCAAACGTGCAACCGGGATGCGAACGAATAGTACAGTAGTGTAGCACACTGTTATTTCTGGTTTCAGGAAAATGAGATTCTGCGGAAATATACACACTCGGGGCACACGTAATACTCCATAGAAGAACAGTAGTTATTCCAGTAGGACAGTACGCGAATTCGATTTAATAAAAAAATAAAATGTTTATAACTTATTTTCTGGAAAGGACCTCTAGCAAATATGATCCACTTGCTCACTGACTCTATCATTTCATTCGGTAGTGAAAATATCAATCCATAGTATAAAAGAACATCAAACACAAGAAGGAACATCAAACCCTCTTGAAATTCCGTACGATAAATATAGACGCTCTTTACTTCCTATCAGACATCATTTCGATCATGAGATTTCGGATAAGCGAGCAAATATTAACTGAGCTACGATTGATTGAGGAATAACAAAACATAGAAGCAAGAATACCAATCTAATTTTTATTTCATTTTATTTTGCATGTTTTATATATCCCTATTGGCAATAGACAAAAGGCGAATTTAATGTACTCTTGTTAACTCCTACAACATCGATTTGTCGACAACCACCAATGAATATCAATATTTTTTTGCTCACATGTCCTTTATTATAGCCAAATATTAACGAATGTCCTATAAATCAATTCCTTATATTACTCAAATCAGTGCTGTTTCATATTTCCTATAAAATTCTCAAATTCTCAACTTCATAAGTGAAAAGGGATCATAGTGAAAATTTGCGTAAAATGTACAGATACACGGCATCTTCCCAAGTCAGTTGTCGAAACACTCGGGAATTTGACCAACGAGGGATCTAGTTTCCGTGAGTTTTTCGACCAGTACTAACTAGTCCGCCTGACTTGGTAAGGGTACCATGATTCGTCAGCGGTAGTATATGTGACTGTTCATTCACGGTCATTATTCTCGATATTGATAATACGAATTAACAATGTGCACTCTGATGGCAAGATATGTACTGCAGTAATGGCTGTCGTGAAATCGCGAATAATTGACTACCAGGCACTACTAAACAATTAAATACAACTAAACTGCGACTTTAGGGCAGCCATGACAGGACTGCAGCGTCGCGGTGGTGATTCGTCTTTCCAGCAGACTGCAGGATGATACGTACACTATTTATACACGGAAGTTCTCAACTTTCCCGAAAAACAAGAGGGAACGAGATTGCGTCGTTTTAGAGAGCAGTGATTTAATTATTGTTAGATAGAGATCGCTGCAGGAGTGTAGTAGTCACTTAAATTTGTATAGCTATAGACCACTGCGTATCAAGGTTATAACATAGTTTATCCATGTAACCACATATGCATCGATGTATGTATATGCATTTATACTATATACTACACGTATATATATACAGGGCTATCCACGGCAAACGCACCAGCTGAAGTTGGCCGCAAATGTGTGATTCCATCAATCAGAGCAGTG
>JARQST010000096.1:319261-346771 GCA_030142225.1 Pachycephus smyrnensis | reverse complement strand
AAAACTATTCTTAAAAATCTTCTTATTTTCTGCAAAGGTATCACCTGCTTCTCGGTTGTACCACCATTTTTCGAACATCCTGTATATTGAACTTGTTTTATATAAATTCTTATTAAAAAATTTTAAAAATTTACAAAGTTATAGGCCTAAGACTAAAAAGATTCCCCCTCCGTTGTCCCAATGATAACGTGGTGAAGGGTTATCTGAAAAAAAAAAAATTTTTCAATATCTATACGAATGTAGCTATCGTTATGCGTATCCATTATTATTTTTTAATTTTTCGCAAAATGGTGACGGATTGAAATTTTTTTCATTTTTTTGGCTTCTTTTTTTGTATTCAAGCAGCTCGCAATCCGTCACCATTTTGCGAAAAATTAAAAAAATAATAATGGATACGCATAACGATAGCTACATTCGTATAAATATTGAAAAAAAATTTTTTTTTTTCAGATAACCCTTCACCACGATATCATTGGGACAATGGACGGGGAATTTTTTTTAGTCTTAGGCCCATAACTTTGTAAATTTTTTTATTTTTTAATAAAAATTTATATAAAACAAGTTTAACATATACTTAATAAAATAACAACAATCCGATCCCTTTAATAATTAGTTAATCCTGTGAAAAAAATTTGTGAAAATTGATTATTTTTTTCAGCCGTCATAGTGGCGTTCCCCCTTAATGATTATTCTGATTTTTCAAAATTTTGAGTGTCAAAAAGGGTGAATTCATCCTTGGACTATACTATGAAAAGTTTTTCAAAATTTCTATTTCACATCTGAAAGCAAGCACAGTTTTGTTATACATAGTATATATTGTATATGTATATCCAGTCAAAATGGGATTTACCTGAGCGCGTGTTTAATCTGACATGTACCTACTGCCGTTAACGACATACCTTCATTTCCGGTGATTCTAATGTAATGGCCCCTTTCCGATTAATTGAGATTGGAACACGTGTGCCAAGCCGCATAGTTGAATGCGGGAGATAACTATAGGTACCCCATCTATATTTCAGCATAGATATCTATAGTATGAACGAGACTCCTGTTATTAGATACACATATAATATAGTTGTATACTTTAAACATACGTAATGAAGATCAAAGAACGATAAGCACGTAATCGATATATACCGCATCAAACAATGACAGTTAAAATTTACTATATTAAAACAATTAATTTTTTATAACGTAAAGTAAACCGAATATACGGTGTCATAATTTAATGCATATTCGACAATTTGTAATGAATTTATATGCTTGTCGCTATGAAAAGATATAGCTTGGAAAAATTGAAACGTCAAAGATTCGATTCTATCGAAATGTCTTAATTTCCTGCAGAGTCAAGTCTCAATTCAGAAAGTGGCTCGATAATCCGCTCTCGCGAAAGTCATTAAACGGCGTAGCGTGACAGAAAGAAAAGGGTTGGTCGACAGGGATCATCACAGTTGAGCCATTCCAATAACTACGCGGACAAATGGGCTTTTACTACTGACGAACGTTTTTTCTTCTTAAAGTAACTAGCACCTCTGTACCGCATTGTAATCACGTATACGCAGTGCATTGGACCACTTTTATTTAATGCCAAATTCTATCACATCCTCCTGTGTCTATTTCTCTCTCAACTATACATAATATACTGCTTCAATTGTACGATATACTGACCGTATCTAGTTATCTCGATAGGATTAATACTCTACTTGCCTCTCTGGACGCAGAGAGAAATTAAATATATTTAGTCATTCCCACATGGCAGTCTCAAAGGACTTAATTACGTTAATTTCGGCCAATGCTCATTAATGAATCCAGTTATGGGTTCGGCCATTAGTATTAATTGGACGTGATCTACCCCTTGCTCCAAACTTAATCTACACAGCACTATCTTATCAATGTATCAATTGCCCTGAGAACTTCTTTTACCGGAATTTCAATGTGATAGTTAGGCTATTTTTTCTTGCAAATTTTATTTCTTGCAAATTTTAATTCGGCAGTCAAGAACTTTGTTTCATTTCTTAGAATGAATTTTTGGTTGACTTGAATCTTTGCTGAAGTCAAACTGTAATTTCAAATATTCTAAGCGAATTTATTCCAAAAAAAACGGTTCGAGGCTTGAGGCATAGTTATTTTGCTTAGTAATAGAGTTTCTTGGAATAAAGACAAACTTTAATTCATATTCGTCGGTTTCCGTATTGAACAGAAACAATTGTTGGAGTTATATGGTATATAGAAAATTTTCCCAATCCCTAAGTGTCCATCGAATATACCAAACTGGAAAAAGTACAATTGAGTGTCCTTCTGCGCACGTTTTATTTTTATGATTCTTCTCCAGGGATCATCCTTGGGCCCTTCTACAAATGAAATCAGCACGTCCAGTTGGTCCAGCTTCCGTAGCATCTAGAACTTGGATCGTTTTATCTTCTCTAGATAAAGAGATAAGAATTTAACTACATCCTCCATATTTATGCACACATGATACCTATATGTACAAAAGTTGCTCACATCAGTGAACGAATCATTGGGTTGTTTATGGAATATCGGCTAACGTGATTGGCCTTGCCAACGGATCCCGCAGAAAGAGTAAATTAATCGACAGGAATTCTTTGAAACTGCCACTGGATATTTGTAACCTCACTGGCAACGTCCGCGACTGTTTGGTATTCTGCGCGGTATTGCTCGGTAGCTGATAAAAAGAGAGAATCTAAAAAACTGCCGGGAAAAAAATGTAGTTCAGCGAATTCTCCTTCTAGCATGATCCTTTTCACCAACTTTTTACGTTTCACTTAACAAACTGGACCGTGTCGTCTCAGTTATCTTATCTTTATTTTAAACGAACCTATAGATCGCCACATTACAATTTTTTTTAATTTTCAAAATGTTCAGCGCAACCTCGTTAAGCATTCGACCCCTCCAACCACGAGGGACGGCGGTGGGCAAAGAAGAAGGGTGGATATCCATTTGCAGCGACAATAGAACCTGCACTTTGTCGGTCTTTTGTTTTTCCAACGCGGCCCTCTCAGTTCTGTCATTTCTCTCACCTTGGTTGGCTAAAGCCCCAATTCCCTTGATGTCCTTTGCACCTCCCTCGGCGAGGACAAAAACAAAACAACCTCCATAATTTATTATCTTACTCTAGCTACGCAAACTTCACGGGAAACTTGAAGAAATTTACATCTCGCTGCGCATTCTGATTTAATAAGAGGCACTCGGAGATTTGAGCCTCGAAATTCATTTGATGTGACTCAGATTCTGAATAGAGCAGGATAGATTGGTATAGATACTGAAAGGAAAATAGCTTAATAGCATTTCCCAAAGAAGACGCGACTCAACGAAACTCTCGGTTTTAGGGCCAAACCTAGCAGAACCTAGCAGAATCTGGATACTATTACAGGAAAACATAGTTCGAAAATCAATAGGGTGACAATTCGAGTTTGGAAACTCGTACAAGTTGTCCATGTGACTCTTGCGCGATCTGACTTACTCATCGGAGTTACAGAAAAACCTGAACTTTTGCAAATCTGTTGAGTACACGCTCTCTCCCTCTCTCGCGCTCTCCCCCCTCCTGGGGACTGGTGACTGGGATAAATTTGTAGAACTCGCTTCCACCTGGCATTACTTCAGCCTCATCTTTAGCTGAATTTAATAATGATTGCTTCAATCATTTAATGCTTGAGGAGGAGCGAGAAGATGACCCATTAGTAATATTATAACGTATCTGACAACACTGCTAGCCTCATATGGCGCAGTTTCTTTTCCTTTGTTTTGCTTTCTCTCTAACTCGCTTCTTAATTGTCATATGACAATTTTTAAATTATTAGAAAAATCTAATCTTTAAATACCAATATATAAATTAGCATTATAATTACACCATGTGTTACTGTTATACGTATCATAGAACTAACCCTATTTGTACATATGAAAAGTTTCAAATTGTATGACATACACGTATTGACATTTGCCCCATGGAAGATGATCATTGAAGCGGTATAATGTAATCTCATCTAAAGTTAAATAAGTGAAGTTTGACCAGGGGTTGATATAGATACTGAAGGAACGATGCCTCGCGAGAGATGGATTGGTTTTGTCGGTAACGGGATGTGGTCTAGTTTCGAATTTCGAGAGGAAGAGACACTTCTGAATTTATAATAGACGGGGAGGATTGGGAGAGGTCGGTGATATCGGGTCCATCAGGAGGGGTAACTTTCACTTCCTACGTTACCAAAATACCCTTGGTAACCCTTGAAAGAGCTTTTCGAAGAACACAACTTACCCATTACAATAATGAACGAAGAAGATTTAAACGATTAACGTTTCACCGCCATTAATTTACAGTCCTTCGCTTCGACGATTGCAAAGTTTCTTACTCTTGACTGAAATTAAAATGCCACTGTGTTAACCCTACTTTTTAATAACCCCCTACCCTCAAGGACACCTCGGTCTGCACTACGTCTCACGTTAATCCACGTAAGAAAATGTTTCCGTCCAAACACCTTCACTCAGTGTTACTACTAATTTTACTAACCACGCCACTACTACTTTTTTCGAATTCCGAAACTATGTTTATCCAAATAAATAATTACAGTAAAAAAAATTTTTTAAATACAGCAAAAACAGTATTGCTAATTTTATCAGGAAATACTAGATACACAATTAAAGAAATTTGTTTTACTATGCGTAAATTGTTTTCCTTGGACAATGGTTGAGTATCTTGGTTAGAATTGTGGAACTCGAGAAATGGAAAGGGATAAGGCCTATGTAAATTTGGTTGAACGGACAACGAAGCTAGCGAAACCCTTTGGCAATGCTGCGGCATTACTTTGATCCAAGCTACGGAAGTTCCATCAACAGGTGAATGAGTCAGTGAGTGGTCCGAGCAAATGGGTAGGTGTGAGAGTGGCGTTCAATAGGGCAGATCTGTAGCTGTACGTAACCCCTGCTATTTTTAGAATCCGTAGTCAAAAACAATAGACCCCTGAGCTACTTCATTTCCGACAGGGCTGGTTTGCTACTTCCTTCACGAATGAAAACTACCTAACGACGACACGTTTCTGCCAATTTGAATTCACATGTTGCATAGATATATGTATATAGTTGCGAATATCACAAACATCTGAATGTATGTAGCAGATTATAGTAGTATTGGTACTTTTGCCATCAGGATATAACAATATGACAGCGAGATATCGTCGACTCTTAGATTTTCATTCATCGAGTAAACTTGCTTCATTGATAACCAAGTTATGGTATTACGCTGGGGATGCCGAATATACAGGAAAAGCAAAATTGGACGGGGCTGAAGTAGGAAATTCTTTGCTAACAGTATGTGGAAAGTGTGTACAGCGTTTCGGACGGTGGAATGTCTCTGACAACCGGTATTGCTTCAATCCATTACACGGGTGCACTTTCGGAAGGAAATTGTCTATCGTTTGTAGATTTCGTAGAACTTATTGTGCTGTGGATTTCCTAAGGGTTTCCTCCAGCGTTCACTATTCCCTTCAAACTGTTTTTGTCCGTTTTCCTTCCTAGCATCCTGCGGGAGAATATTACAGCTATTTTCTTTGTCATCATGCAGTGAGTGTATTATTAATATATTGAGTTACTTATTTCTACATATCATATACAATCGATACGTACAATAAAATGTTATAGGTTATAGGTAAACGTTCGAAATTGATTAATCTAACTAAAATCCCAAACTATCATAGACTAAAGTTCACGATATTTCGAAGTTATGCGCCTTCTTGCGTCATTATGGCAACGATTCGAATTGCTAGAGAATTTATCAAACTCAAGCGATTCCCTCTAAAACGTTTGAAAACGTGATCCGCTTGCGAATTTTCCGGAGCTAAATCCGCTCCGAACCGAAATCGAACGATCTGTCTTCAGGTCTTGTCCCTCGCGCCCACTCTCTTCCTTTTTTTTCGACATTTTTTCACGAAGCTAATGTATTTCCAATACGAGAACGAGAATCGCAAAGGAAAATTCGTAGCTACTATTAATCGACCACCCCTTTTGCGTAACCGCTCGACCAACCCTTTGCAAAAACTCGCCCGCGGTGCTGTCAGGCTGTTTAGTGAGCTCGGCAAAAATTTCTACGCGAAGAAAGGGCGCGGGTCGTTTTGACGAATCGTTCCGTTGTCCCACAATGACCTAGAACCCCAGGACGCATTTTCAAACATTAACAATGCTGGGGAAAACAATTGAGACACTTTGGCTACCTATAATAGGCGATCGATTCGAAATGGCCGATCGTAAAACGTAAACCAAACCGTTTCATGATAACATTTACGTCATGGGCAAGTCCCAAACTCTTTACGATTGTTCGAAATTTTTATTCTGTTTTGGGAGTTTAGCCTTTAATTCTCTCTTGAAATTCTATAGATGTATATATCAGAAGCGGGGACACTCACATGCCATAAAATGGACATTGCAAATTTTTTGAGAATCAACATCCTCTTTCTGAAAGAAATTTATTACACATTTAGTTAGCGCGGAAGAGGGATATCCGAATAAATTCATTGCTACTCTTTTATCCCACTCCGCACCCTCAGGGACATGTCAGGAACAACCCTTTCAGTGTGCGGTAGGAATTTATTGAATGGTTTATCGCACAGTATTTTTATTTCGAAAACGGGGGAAGTAATTGGATTTCTTTGAGCTACTGTACTGTAGACATATGAGTGAGCCCAAATTAAACCAGACATTTTTAAAGGCAAAATCAACATTATGAATTTCTGCACATGTTTTAACATTATCTTTGCTCATGACATCAGTAATTCAGAAATTATAAAGAAGCTTATTATTTCCCAAAAGATCCGGCGTACACGCTCAGCTTTAGTCGACCATATCATACATCTAATTACCTAGTAGACTTTACCTTGCGCTCGTTTTAAAGATCTTGGAATAAACTTAAAGTGGATATTTTCAAGTTTTACAATATAGAAAAAAATTTATACTTTTTGTAAACAGTTCAACTTGATACCAATCAATTTATCCGTAGTCACCTTAATTTCCAAATCTACCACGCGTACATACATAATTTGTATTGTTTCACTTTGCAAAAAGTTATATCTGGGATACGAATAAATAATTATTGTAATTTACACAAGTGCAGAATATGTTGTGTACTCAATGTTTTACATGCAAATATTATAAAGCGGAAACCCGATAATGATATAATAACAATATGCACTATCAAATGGCTACACTATCAAATGGCTACACTATCTATAGTATCATCAAAGGCGTATCTAGCAATTTTTTTTTAAACAGCGGCAGCCTTCTTAATATCTCCAATAAAACAAAATGAAAATATTTCAGTCTAAATTTTAAATTGTCTACGCTTATGTACTACTGACTGTTCAGATACATATAATGGTGATTAGCTAACTTTTTCTTTGTTTTATACTGCTTTATATTCCATAGGAAATCAATCCGTTTTAATCTAATCGCTACGTGCAGCTTTTCGAAGCAGCAGCAACATATAATATAGTTAAGTTAGGCATTTCATTATGGCTAACTTCATAGTAATTACATAGCCATTTCTGAGTGGTTAGTGTACATATCGATAGGTCATAAAAATAATACTATTATCTTTTGCTTTCATTTTAAAAGTTATATTTTTCTATTGTTATTCAAGAACATCGTAACTCTGTCGATTCAGTGCAAAGGACGTAACAGTTTTTCCCCTGTAAAACCCACGTAAGCCAATAGCCCAAGAAAATTATCATATCTTTACGTTTCCTTCATTAGATCACGTAACTCGTAATTAGAATTATTATTATTAATTAGAATTATTCCTATGGAAATAATGTAACTCATTGTTACTGTAATAAAGTGCTGTATCTCAGTAGTGTACAAAAAATGGCGCAACTTTTAATCATTAAATAAAAAAAAACGTATGTCGTGTTTTCCAAATAGCACTAACGTATATATAATATATAAAACTTGATAAAAATTAAATCCATATAACAATAGGTTTTTATATATAACATCATATGTCATATAATCAAATCACATATATCTTATAAAAGCCAAAATACGAAAAATACAAAGTACAAAATATAAAAATAATTGTTTTTAAATCCAAGGTTAAAAATCGAACTACAAAACCTCCTTATTGGAATTGCTAGAATCATATGCAGTTGTGTAATGACTAATTGCCACTCAAATATGTGTTACTCGTACAAACACAGTGAAATTGATTAAGTTTGAGCTGCCTTCGGCGTGGAATTTCTAGATACTAGCAATTGGTAATTGTTCGTCAAATTATGTTGAAAACTTTAGAAACTCCTATAGATAAGCTCTAGAAAAAGTTAGCCACAAACTGATATCATTATTGAAATATGCGTTCTATTCCAACAGTAGTCAAAGTTTACAAATGGGAGAAAAGAAAATTTGTAGGGAGGAGAAGTATTAGTCATTTGTTATGTTGCTGAAAATTGCACATACATGATTCATTTTTGATATATTATAAACATCGTTTTGACAGCAAATACAAAAGCTTTCTCGCAATTTCTTTTTAATTGCAATTTGATACGTTTGTTATTTCTATATTGTGTAATGTCATCATAACGTCATACGAACGATATGATGCTGACAACTGGAGTGTGGGACTCAAGAAATAATTCCTTGTACGATATTCGTTGTGGCAGAGATGAAAATGGAATTGAATAATATAAATATAAACGAAATTTTGGTTTTCATTTTATGCATTTTGATGGTTTTAGCAGACCTAGATGCGCTCTTTAAACATCTCACCGCAAGGCGTCACATACAAAGTCATTTTACCAATATTTTTCTGACTGTACGATAGCTCATTATAAATTTTAAAAAAATGTATGCATTTGTTTGATCACATAAAAGATTTTATTATTAACGCAAACTGGCGTTCGTCGGCGATATTCCACAAAAGAAGGCTTTCAGACGATTTAGGAGGAAGTATAAAACATCAACAACAAGAAGCAGCTTTCAAGGAATTAATAATACAGCAACTAGCATAAAAGTATTATTTAACTGTGCATATGAAAGTTTTAAATATCAAAGCAAAAAGATTTGCCTTGAGACAAAATCGCATAGACTATCCAATTACGTCTTATGTATTTGCTGTTTAAGAAAATATTTAATGTCGCGCACTGTGCTCTTACGAAATTTATGCTACTGGGCAATTGTAAATGCTGCTATTTCATTTGCATACAGAATTTGAATTTTACTGAAAATTCCAATCCAAGTCTTTAGCAATTCGTCCGAAATTTTCTCCACAGAAATTTGTGCACGCTTATATATGAAGGTAACTAAATACGTGAGTTTCTTCTGTACTACATACTGTATGTACATATTATACGTTGGATTACAATATGGAATTGTTATCATTATTACTCCAGTTCGCGACATCTTGACAGTTCATTCATTATTGCATCAATAATAAAAGATAAGCAAATTTCAAACATCAAGGCCAAGCCAATACTGTTCTATAGGGATTATAAATCATAAATGTATTTTGACTATAAGTTGCAATTACGAAATAACTCTCCCAAGTCACACGGGTCATTTTTGACCCACAGCTTTATTCGTGAAATAATGTTTATTTATTTACATATTACTAATAAATGTTGTTCAAATGAAGAACTTGATGCTAAAACAATATAGGGCAATAAAATATAATAGATGTTTACATGAATAAAATGTTTCCCTTTAAATAATATGTTATTTTTATTAACATCTTTTGAATGAGTGACTTTGATAAAGGACGCATTTTCATTACAACGAAAAATACAAAAATATTTACAAGCGCTTTAAACATGTGTGCAACTGAAATTGGCAAGATATTTTCGAAAATATAAATAATTAAAACTAAACGTAAACATTTTTTATTCCTTTAAAAAGAAAACATATTAATTATACTAAATTGTTACTATTATTACTATGTTACTACGTGTATAGACTATATTAATTCTTGTGTAGTTCTCGAAAAAAAATTACAACACGAAGTCTATAAGTTGTCCGGTTTGACGTCGAATTGCCTTTATGCGTGAGCCCAGGAATCTTATCGATCTGCGGCATCGGGGCTTGTACCGAGCCTGCTCTCTATCTATTCCCTACGATATCTACCTACGTACTATCTTCTCCTCTCTTCTCTTCTCTTTACTCCACTCCTCTTCACTTCGCTTCGCTTTACTTCACTTCACTTCACTTCACTTCACCTCACCGTCCCTTCCCAACTTTCACAACTCTGTATTTTCCATCCCTTACCTCTTTCACTCACCATCTCTAACGCGTCCTGAATATCTTCAGGATGTACAACGCCCCCCCCCCCCCCTCACTTCACCCTACGCACTCACATAGATTATTAAGAGCCACCGCTTTACATTTTCAGTCTATCTCTTCCTCAGCTACTATTGCCGTTTGCTACTTACGAAAACACGTGAGGCACGTTACCTTACAAGTTGACGGAGTTTCCCTTTAAATTTAAGAAAAACCATCCAATTCCAACTTGTCAAATTGTTTTCTTTGCGGATGCTATCTGAAATTACGATGGCGATAAAGAGCGCTATGATACTAAAACTGTGTAGATAGATCTAGTTCATGAAATTATTGATAGCTGAACAAACTATTCTATAGCTTGTAAGTTCTGGAAATTGAATTATCGGTGATAAATCCAAAATTGGTTTTGATACATACAATAAGTCAATATCAAGTGGTATTTTAGAGATTTTTCAGAACCATTTGTTACTTCGGAACCCTCCCTTTCCATTTAGTTACTATCTACTACATTGCCCTGTTGTTGAAGCTTCTCAGATTTCTCAGCGACTTGATCGCATTAGTTAGCTTTTATCCTAGAATGTCCCGTAATATGTTTTCCTCCGTGAGTTCACTTCTTTCTCCTTTTACCCGTTTAACATTTCTACATTATTCCCATGATGCCTGTTTACTTTTTCCTCTGCACGCATATGTTTCTCTTTATGCGGGATTCTCTCTCTCCCCTGCCCTCCCGCCCCTCTCTCCCTCCCCTCTGTATCTCCATTCCTCCCTGCGCCTTTCGTTCACTTTCTTAATAATACGTGCCACTGTAACAATGGTGACACCTTCGCTATTACTCGTGAACATTTTTTGCTATAGGAACGTAACACTAATTATCACAGTGTTATTATACTATTAAAGTGTACTGTAAAAAGACTACGATAAATCTATACACACGAAATAACATTTTTGTTACTCACTAAAACAAGCTTCTCCTTTATTGGAATTTACATTTGAAAATTACTCTCGTCCATAAATCGTGACATGACCACAGAATTTTTTCTACTTGAGTTTCCCGCCGAAAAATGTCATACCTGCCGTACGGCAAAATTGAATTCCATCACGTATGTATATGAATATTCGCCATAGATTGGAAAGCTCAAGCCCCATTACCCTCGTTGCACTAGTGTCAGCGATGCATATTTTCAATGCCGCCGGTTCATTTCGTTTGATGAGATGATTTATCATTAGTCGCTAAAAATTGCTAGAAAAATATGATATAAGTTAATTCCGCAAACTCGTTTTTTCAGACAGTAAAAACTGAGTTAAGCGTACCGTAGATACATTGAAGAGAAAAGAAAAGATGGTGACAGTATGGCATAAGAGGAGTTGGAGGAGTTACCAATGGAAGTACATAGAGTAAAACAAATAAGAGGTGGAGAATAAGGCGATGGAAGAGAATGATGCAGAGGAAGATATAGCGGGACGGAGTATCTCAAGCATTTTCTTTGAATTGCTGAAAAACGGTTCATTCAATGAGTCTTTCAATCTCGTATTGCTGCGAGAACTAATTGCTTTGTTATACAGATACCACACTATTTCAAAGATTTCTCTATTTACTTCATGTAAGTAGCTTCCAGTTTCATGAAGCCAGACTGCGTTTAACATACATTTGAAATTCCCAAAAGCACTTTTCCCTTCTGTACGCTTAACGCCAGCCAACTTTGAAAATCCTCGAGACTATAAGTAGGTTGCCTCATATACACACCTACCAACCAACGAGATTAGATAGCGCTCTTCCAAGGACAAATATTTGCAACTTCCGAAAATAGGTAGAAACCGCTGGAAGGAAATCTAAGTTTCAATACAGAGTGAGAACAACACGAAGACGTTGAATAAATGATAACGTACAGAACGACAGGGTGAAGAGTAAATTGTTGAGACGATTTAGGTGCACGCGTCCCGCTTTCAGCATGGTTGGTAATTTCGCCTATTATGTTCTTGGCTTTTCAACAGTAAATTCTTGACGCGTAATTATAATATACACTGTTCATGGATTATTGATATTATTTGTTGAACAATGAAATAACTCGCGTGTTCTCTTGAGGATGAGTATCGCGAATGAGAATCGCAAAGTCTCACGCGACAATCAAATCAGGAATGAGAAAAGTGTGGAATGGCGTATGCAGGAAATAACACGATAGTATATATTTGTTTGTCCAAAACTTTTCTCATATATCGACTCGATCCCTCATTTCAATTATACAAGAAGAGCGGGTCGTGAATCACGCATGAAATTTCGCAAACTTGGCAAGAAAGTCAACTCGCTACCGATATTTCCCAAAGACAAACTTGAAGCAATTTTTACTTCCACAGAAGTTTTCGGTCAGTTTACTCAAATGCCGACCCGTGCAATCTTAAGCGTGAATTTAAAAGTGCGAACCTTAAAAGCCAATACAAACAAGAAACGAAGCATATATTAAATGGATAAGGATTACCTTTAATCGTTTCTATATCTCGTAGACATGAGAATTTTTCTTCTTTCTCTTACATAAAAAAACACGTGTCAATTCGTACGTGCCGTTTCTCACACACATTGCTGAGATCTCGAAATAGGGGCGATTTATTTCTGAACGAAGGTATCAAGCCGACTGTGATATGTATATGGATATATCCCACTCTGATTGGTTATTTGTCAAACTCAAGCCCAAGGTTCCTTCGATATTTCCACCTACGGGCAGCTTTTCAAGTCTCAATCTTATTCTCAACACCCACACCCTTATTTCGCAGCCCTTGAATGAATCAATTAGAACTGACATCGTCCCTTGACTGATGTCGTGCGCAGCATATATATATATAGTCATGTACCTCGGCCGTTAAACATGAATACTCTACAGTTACACAAATCCCCGTCAGCCAAGGCGCTGAAGAAGGTGGGATCATTAGTTACATAATACATAGGTTGACAGTGAGAAAATTACCATACACTGTCCCAATAGACAAATTTTTATAGGCCTGTAAGTTACGTATACGATGTTAATATGGAGAACTATAATTCCGATTCCCCTGTTGCAAACTTTATCGCGCTCTTCCTCTTTCCTCTCTCCACCACTCATTCTGAAACCACCCTCGTCCTGCTGTTAGCTAAGTACGGCGATATCGCGTGAAATCTGCCCATTTATAAAGCAGCGTCCTTATATCAGGTCCTGAAAGTTGCAGAGGTCAGGACAGAGTTCGTACGCTTTGGCTACCTTTATATGTATGTTGCTATATCTTACTGACATCCTGCAGGATCAGTCAGGAATGGGCTTGGCAGTTAGGCTCATCCTGGAACATTCCCAACTCACTCAGAACCTTCTAACAGTCATTTGTAACTTGTTAACCTTACTGATGCCTGGATCACTCACCTCGTGGATGACATCAGCATCGCGTATATGTACAAGGAGTGAGATACTTTACCTTACCCTACTGGTGCTCTCATAAAAATGATCCTGCGATTTACCTAATGCGACTTTATTGGCAGTTACGAGGGAGACGTTGATATATATATATGCATATGTTACTTAGGCGACTAGAGGGGATGTTCCAATTTGAAAAAACCTTGGCACGCGCGTTGGTATCAGGAAAAAAAAGTTTTTTCGGGGGAAATTCGGTTCTGTGTCCGTGATGAACGCGAGCTACACGTTCGGCTGGATGTTGCATGTAAATCTGCCATGAAATTTTACGGAGATTCTATGGTATGACGTCACGCATGGTGTGTGTATTGTTCATTAAACGGGGGAACGTGCACTGCGTCATATCTGCCGAGCGACGCCTCGTTTTTTATATAGGTGAAAGGATCAGGATCAAACGGTATATTTCTTGATTGAAGCTACTCATCCATATCTGTATCCACGTAATAAATGGGTAGTAGGTATTAACTCTATTTTAGCCAAAAGTGTTCAATTTCATTATTATTAACATTTACAGTCACTCCGTGTTTCCACTTCATCAGTATACTGCATTTTTCTCTGAAAAAATATAGGTAATATGTGCGTTAGAATGTAGGAGAAGGCGAGATAGTAAGATGGGGCTGATGAGGCAAGATGGACTACCCATAAAATTAGTTGAAGGTGGATCAATCATGATATATTTTTGGAATTGCTCTAACGGCATCATTTTCCTTAAACGACCTATCTTACCCCATCTTCTTCTATATATGAATGTACTGAATATCTATATACCCACTCTCGATTATAATGAATTCCGTTGTTCTATGGAACAAGTACATTATAATTTAAATGATAATTATAATATCCATTTCGACCCGTCACGTGCGAATGAATAATCAAGGGTAAAAATGCATGAAGTAAACATTTTTATTTGTACTTAATAAAATGATAACGATAAAAATATTCTACAATTTTGAAACATAATAAAAATTGTTTCATTCGATGTCTAGATGAGAAGAGTTGGTGCTTTCCGGAAATTTTAATGAATAAATAATTATTTCTGATAATTTCATAGAGATATTTCTTTACTGAAAACAAGAGCTTAAGTTGTGCTTAGCATAAGATATCATAACAGTGTAAGGAGGGGTATAAACAGAATGGGTGATACAGAGATGTAATTAACATTGTTGTTATCCTCCTAAAAATCCGCCTTTTTTTTATTCTTCCTCGTCATGTCATTTCCACGGTCAATTTGTCTCGTTTCGTTTTATTCCATCTGCATTAACTGACTTCGAATTGACCTGTTGCTGTGATTCACTTATGTTTGCTTCGTCAGGAATCCCTTGGGTCATCCCAAGGGTTTTCGAAAAGGTCCACGAAGGAGGAGTCGATCGCTCTCTTCAAATTTTCTTTGACGAGCATTATCCTGCTTGCGATCCTTCCTCAATGAAAATTGAAAGGCTTTTGGAAAGGCAAAAGGTCTAGCGCGTCCACACTTCCCAGAGGAGAATGACTGACCCTTTGAAGATAGATCGCACAAATAAGTAACGGACCAATGGAGTTCATTTTCGAACAGTAAAGTGAGAAATTGTAGATGTCTCTCTTTCAGTTTCACCTTTTTTTTCTACCTCAAGGTTAATGATACTACCGTCTCAAGGAAATTCCGTTGAGAGCCATTTCCGTTAAGCGTTGTCGATTCGTGTAATGATACTTGAAATTCCGGGAGTAATAGAAATAGATTTCCAGTAGTGCCGCTTTAAAAGTATGTTTGAAAGTGCGAGACGTAGTTCCAGAAACGGCTACAGATACATACCAGTAACGCTCTTCGCTTATTCGCTGCTACTTTGAATAATAACCGTCTGAGTTTGAGCTTCAGCGAATTTATCTTTTCACTATCTCCCTCGCGAAAAAAAGCGACCGTCGTGGACTCTCGCGTATCTGCAGTCCTCCTGTCTAATATCCGCTAAGGATCTTCATCATCCGGGGAAGGAGACTTCATTCCGTAATACGTCCATTAATAACCACAAATCCGGCGGACAAAAGTTTTTTCCAACAGGGAGTTTCGATCGAGCGAAAATAACAATGGCCGTCTAATCGTATCCGTGAGCAGTTGCACACGCTATTTGAAGAATTCGAAGCTTTGTGACTAATACGATTTCGCGTGGTATAATATAGCATACTTGAAAAGGAAAGGAGAGACAGACTCGAGGTCACGATATTCCTTTTTCTGCGATTAAAAGTGAGAAAGAGAAAGCACGGTATCACTTACGTTTCTCCTCTTGGAGACAATTTATTAACCTTCGGTTTGGCGCAAGATTTGGAATCGTAGATCACTTCTCCTTTAGACAGGATAATTCATGTTAGGACTGTGCGTGTACAACTTATGTTTATTTACCCGTGAAGCAAGTATCAAATAATTGTACAACATATTTTTTTATATGATAAAAAACCGTCTGATCAACATTTTAGTTCACTAGTTAAAAAATCGAATACAGCTTTTTTAATGGTATACAAGTATCGATCACGCTAACGGCGGTTTAAAGAATCGCATAAATTCAGTTAATCTCTATTCTGGGAATCAACGTACTTCGAAAACTTCTAGTTGGTAAAGAGATTTGAGTTTTCTACTGAGAATACCGGCAAATACACTTTAACGACATGCCGCCTCAACGATTTATGTTGAATTCCCAGTGAAGTGACGGTTGTGACTGAGTCTCCTCATCCGCTTTATTTGCACCAGGTAATTTTTCCTTCTTGGTTTTCTACCATAAGCACATTTCCGTAGGGGTTTAGCTCCCTCTGCAACTTCGTCTTTTTTTTTTCTTCTTCTGCGTGTCTCTTCCGAGAGAACAATTCGATATCGCTCTTATTGAAAGTCTACAACACCTCGTTACGCTCGGAGGCAC
Source organism: Pachycephus smyrnensis (assembly GCA_030142225.1). Lineage (NCBI taxonomy): Eukaryota > Metazoa > Arthropoda > Insecta > Hymenoptera > Cephidae > Pachycephus > Pachycephus smyrnensis. The sequence goes on along the minus strand of JARQST010000096.1, from coordinate 330,195 downwards.
TCCGGGAGTTGTCAGTGTCAAATATTCCCCATGCGGAAGGAAAGTAGTCAACGAATAGTATACTAGAAGTGGTGACAAAGAACCTGGATCAAGCCCTAAGAAGCTTAATGGCCTTTCTTAGCGTCGTGCGATCTTTTCCTTACGCGGATGTCAGGAAGAAAACTATTATCGTATAGTGGAGCAGTTTGAAATTATGGAAGGTACGTGCGCGCTCGAGGACGAATCTCTGCCATTATGGCGGGCGAGATGTCGACGCTATAGGAGAAATGGGAGTGGTTGCTACAGGGGATGGGAGATGATGCTTGATGGCTCGTGGTGACGTTAAGGGTGACGATGCCAAGATACGACTTTATGCAATCGTGCTTCTCACGCTACTCTCAGCAGCAAATACCTATACCCACTTGGAACGTGAGGCGATGCACTGAAATGCCGGTTTATTCTCGTTTCGTTGAAGTAGTGAAAATTTCATACTGAAAGCAATTTCATTGTTAGAATTCGTGTCAATGAAATTTTTCATATTTGGAATTATTAAAATTTCCCAAAGTTTTTTCGATGTGAGATAGAAGCGTGACATATGGATTCCTGCAATTTATATCATCGAATATTATGAATTTTGAGGCGTTCATGTTATTTTATTAAAATAATTGTTTATTCCCCTATACATGTGCTACAACATTTGCTTCTAAATTGCACTGCACATTTCGTAATAACATAAACATGGCGCTGGTAATTTTCATGGTGGCTGCTCTCTCGTAACCGTCGACTAAATCGTGCTGGAAATCGATTATAACGGGACATGATTCGTTCTCGTCCATTTAACTTTACTTCGTACATACGGATACCGAGTACAATTAGACTGAGAATGGAAAACATGAAAAATAAGACTACAAATTGGTTCTGAGGTCACAGGAAACATGGTCGAAATTCGTTTGAGATCCTAACTCATCCGGGGAAAATCCGGGGTTGGCGAAACTGTGCTTTTCTGACCTTTGTAAATGACCAAGAACAATGGTATCAAATGTCTTGAGCAGTACCAGATTTCATCGAAAATTGACGATTCTCCACAACTATTTTACGAAAAGTGATCAACGTGTTTAGTTGCGATTTTACATATTTATTCTCATGGTTTACATACAGTGTATTCAAGAAGCGACGAACGCCAATAGCAGGGTTGGATTCCACGTGAAAAGTTACGAAATACATGTTTTAGCATTTTCAATTTCTCAGATCAGAATCCGAAGATAATTGATGTTAAAGTTAAGAATTAATAGCGTATAAGCGCACAGCTGGCGACACTGACCACGCCCGCAATGGACGCTCAGTCAGTGGCCCAGTGATCCTGTGCTTACCCGTGCACACTTACGCACGGTATCGCTGACTACATTTGAGTACCACTAACTGAGCCACCATTGCGGGTGTGGCCTGTGTCACCAGCCGTGCGCATATACGCTAATAATTTATAAATTTAATATCGATTATCTTTGGATTTCAACCTGCAAGATAAAAAATGCTAAAACACGTATTTCTTAATTTTTTTTGCGTAAAAAGCAACTCTATTATTGACATCCGTTACTTTTGGAAAATCCTATATAAAGCCGATCAAACCAGACTGAGACTTGCCTAAGCAATAAGCATGCATGCGATGAAGTGATCTGTGTTATTAACGTAGACCTTGCCCCACGGTCTACCATGTTATTCCATGTGTAAGAACTAGTATAGGGAATAGTAGGGGCTAGTAGTGGCCAAGAGGGTTGAAATTGCTTGTGGTCACGCCAAGCCATCCACTCTACCTACCCTCTTTTCTTCAATCTCCCCCACACCGACTCTTGAAAATGCTCGCTCGATGCTTCTTAATTTGATTCGTATTTGATAAACGAAACGAGCCTCTGGTACGTTTCTGTTCATGTTGTGACTCCATGCTTTTTTCTACCCTTTGTAAACCGAAAACCAGGAAAACACCCTTTCCATTTTCTAGGCCTTTCAATCGCCTTTTCGCTTATCTTTTCGTCCCACGAAACGGCATAGAACGTTCCTTAGCTTTTAATCGAAGCTCCCAAGGTTCACCACAGGGTATGTTCTTGTATTTGAGACATGTTGCGTCTCTACGAAGAATCCACCTCGACTCGCCACCTTCAGTTACTACAGGTGGTGGTGGTGGGCATTTCATTACTTCGCATACTTCGTTCCAATAGGCCAAGGTTCGTAGGAGAACGATATTTCAATTTTTAATGGCACATAACACAAATGCGACAATCTGGGCAGTTATAAAGACGTCATTGTATACCTATGTAAAAGATATCTGCATACATAATATGGATTTTTCTTTGTTCGGTTTTTGACTTCGTAGATTCTTTCACAGTCATTTTCATATTCGAGTATTCCAAGCGTTAGTAATTCCTGAATAAATGAAGAACACTCGACGCTTACATACTGGCAAAGTGAAAAGTAAATAGGCAAGCTATTTCGTTTATCCGGCATTATCATCACCGACTGTTTTAGCTTTTTATGTTTGTACACCAGTAGTATCTTCCACACGTTAGATGCCGTGCGATGAAAGACCAACGACAATTCAGATGTTCTTCGCATCATTTTACGTACCAGATAAAGGATAGGTTTAGTAGGTACCCGTGCTAAAGTAGCGTCGATCTCCCTGAATGTTTACTACTCAACTTGTGAATTGTATACATACATGCCTATGAAATTCACTCTATGCTCGGCAGATCTTTACGTACTTCTATAATATTTGCATAAATTTTGACGAGAGTAAGCTTACGGTTCGCATTAATACGAGGTTGAGAAATACTTACTACTGCAGAATTTTTTAACGGATATTTTAAAGTCACTTCACTAAACTTTGGTGAGGGTTATATATCGTGGAATATGATTACACTAATAAAAATCCGCACTGATAATGACCGTATGGGTTCCTCGTGTAAGAGAGACTTGAACTTTCGTGTGTAACTAAGTCTGGTGCCACTTGTGAAATGATTGAAAACAGAAGTGTTTTTCTTGAAAGGTTAGATATACTGTTCTTAAATTGAAGTCTTTATGGCAGGAACGCGTGAAAAAGGTAATCAGGACTTGTGAAAAATTTTCTCATATTTGTTTTAGTGGGGGATTAGTAAGGAAATGAAGAAATACCAGAACGGAACTTGCGTTCATAGCCCTTCAATATTTTTTCCATGATTTACGCGGTTGAAGATCAGCAAACAAGATTTAACGTTTCCTTCGAATAAATTTTTTTCTAAAGTAATATTTTTTTCATGACATTTATGTATAAAGTAAATGTATGAAAGATAAAATTCATAAGAAAAAGTAACGCGCTGAGCAGTGGATTTTTATTGTATAACATAACGGATAATTTTTAAATATATTTTTGCACTTCGTAAACCGTAAAAAAATGTGTTCCTTTGATAAATTAAAAGGACGAGAGTAACTTTCATCAGCTAATTTCATTCCCTACGATACGACATTCGCCTATTGCTGTTAATGATGAATAGAAATACGATATTTAATAAGACCCTTTATTAACCCTCATTTTTTTAATAGCACGTAATATAATTTTAATTCTTAGACTCGGTCCTTTAAATTGTACTGCAGTAGCGACTTCGGGGTCAATCGATACATTCGTAGTCTGCCATTTGGGGAAGTGACCGAACAGCTTTAATTAATTACTCCCATTTTCATTTGATTCACCCCACTGTTTAAACTATTGAAGTACTGTAACGGGGTGGCACCTTTAAACCTAGACGGAGAATGTGAGGGCCATATGGATAAGGCCAGATAAGCACGTGGGGGCCAAGCGGACCCGACATTCCCTTTATCGTAAACCTTTTGTAGCGGTAAGTCAATTTTAGTTTTTCTGTTTAAACTAATATATTAGTTATAATTAGATAATTAGAAAATATGAAGTCATTAAAATTATTTTTGTGGAAAATATAGAAAAATGTCTCGACAGTACAGTTGTCGCAGCGTATCATCAATAGTACAAACGCTACAGATATCGAAGGAAAGTGTACTAGCACTTGCTATGCCATCAGACGATCCCGTGTAAAAATTTGTCAGAGCACGCCCGATGTTACGAAAGGTCTTAACCGGGAATTCACATGGTTTTCGTATTTATGGTTGGCAATTATGAACCCAGCCAGTTTGTAGCTAGTATGCCAATACTACAAACTAGTAATTCCCTATCAGGCCCATCATAGTGAGGCTAACCAAAACCCTATCTGAGTCACAGTCGATGTTGTAACGATTCAATTTTCTTTCAAGGATGGTGCGGTTCGACAATAAAACCCCGAGAATTAAGCGAAGAGCTGCAGATAAATGTGCTCCTATTCGAGAAATTTGTGATGAATTTGTATCGAACTGCACGAGAAGTTACAATCTAGCTTCTTTATGCACCGTGAATGAGCAAATACTGGCCTTCCGAGGACGGTGTCCATTCAAAGTCTACAATGAGTTAAAGCCGGACAAGTACGGGGTGAAAATTGTAATACTGAATGACTCAAGGACATAGTACATAGTACATGTTAACCGCTGAGCCATACGTAGGGAGAGTCACCACCCAGGATGGTGAAGCTGTGCGATCGTACTATATTAGAAATTTATCACAACCTATCCACGGAACCACTCGCAATGTGACGTGTGAGAATAAGTTTTCCTCTGTGCAAATATTTAATAAAATGTTAAGAGATCATTCTATAACGATGGTTGGAACCCGGCGGAAAAATAAGGCCCAGATCTCTAACAGTTTTAGATGCGGAGGAGAAGTCGGATCAACAAAATTTGCTTCCGATAAAATTTTCTGTCCTACACTCCAAAACAGAAAAAAGTCGTTATGTTGCTCTCGACTTTCGACCACACAGCCCACATCGATCAGCAGACGAGAAAGCCCGAAATAATAAATTTCTGTAATACTACCAAAAAAAGCATAGACACATTCGATCACATATGTCATGAATACACAACAGCAAGAAAAACTCTGCGATGGTCGATGAGTGTGTGGATGGGGATGCTGGATCAAGCTAGAATAAACGCCATAATTTCGTATAATTTCAACTCTGCAAACGTTGTCTTGAATCGCAGAGACTTCTTGAAAACCCTTGCTATGGGCATGGTGGAGCCTCATCTCCGTGCAAGTCTAAATTTCCCTCGCCTGCGTCGAGACTTACGTCTATCGATCCAACTGATCCTCAAGATGGATATGGATACTGGAATACTGCAACAGGGAACAGCCGCTTAAACTCGTGGGAGATGCTTTTTTTCCAAGATCTCAGGATCATAAAGTACGAGTGTTTTGCGATACCTGCCGACGAGACGTGTGTGATGAGCATCGAACGACCTCGTGTCCCAACTGCTTCGTGCAGGTTTAAAAGTTTCAATTCTTTTTCCAATGGATGGTATGTGTAATAATATTGTTGTACCATTTTTAAATAAAAACTATTGGTATTCAGTGCAAAACAAAATTTTTTTACAGTATTTTCCTTCACTTTTCCCATTTTTCAATCTTTATAAATTGTCTACACTCATATGTTGAAATAATTATGCTTTTTTATGAGGATACAATACTGATATTTTTTTTCTTGTAGTCCAATATGTCCACTTTGAAATCCTGTTTGAAATTTTTAAATCCGTTAAGTAGGGAATAAAATAGCCAGTTTTGATTTAAAAGAGTCATGTTTGCATTTTGTGGCCACCTTGTTCCAATCAAACCATTTTTTCAGCAATTTCAGATTCTTTAAATTAACTGTAATATACACCATTCTCTTTCTTTTTAAAAAACGAAGAAATTCATCTATATTTGAACCCTATTATTGCTGTTAAGAAGCATTTTATACTAACATAAGAAGACGCGTGGGGACCACATAGACCCCATATTCCCCGTAGAGGGCAAAATTTGTTACATGCCGCGTCTAGGATTAACAAAACTAAATCTCACGCTGTTCCAAAATCAACGGGCACCCTGTGCACTTCGAGTCTCTGTCTGCCCAGGGATTTGAACGATTGGCATTGTTCAACACTCAGAAATGAATTTCGCGTTTAGTCGTGCGGACAATCAATGCATTAGAATTGTAAAATATCGAGGGTGGAGATCAGTTCTCGAAAGGCGTGAGAGGGAGGAAACGTAAAGGTATAGGTATCGTAAATAGTGGTTATTCGTGTGCTGCTCAGTCTTCCGATGTAAGATATTCTAGATCTCCCACTGGAAAGGATGTATCCTCAGGAATCCAGGAAGTCTCATATAAAACGCGGATGGTATGGCTGTGCTTCGGCAGGATAGCTTGAATTTGAAGATGAAAGCTAAACTTTGGATACAAATAGCGACCGAAGCACTACTCTCGTTGCTTATAGCTCTCTCAACAGGTACTTGCGCTTGTCCTTTTTTACCCTCTTCGCACACCATCCATAACGGGCAATAAACAAAGGGAAAAAATAGCAGATGGTAAGAAAAGGTATGAGGGTGACGAGATGAAGTGCATGACAAGACACGATAAGACAAGACAGGACATACCAGGAGTAATTTTCCAACATAACAAAGAGGTATATATTAAATAAACGTACCAGAACGTAAACAGCGAATGGCATAACCAGTACAGCTACAAGAAGGTCAGCCAGCGCCAAGCTGACGATGAAGTAATTGGTAACCGTCTGCAAAGCCCTTTCTCGTGCGACCGCCAGGATGACGAGAACGTTGCCGAATAACGTGAGGCAGGGTACTACGACGAGTATTAGCGCCCACCAATTGTTCACGTTGGATTTCTCGGCCACACCGACGCCGACACTCGCTCCCGCACTACACTCCCCGACCCTGACGCCACCCGAAACGATCGAAGAACAACTGCTGTTTCCCGTACTAAAGTTCAGGCTCGTGCCATCGTAATACGTGAGGTTCGTGAAGGCGGTGTAGTTCAGCCTGTTGATGTAATCGTTGAGATCGTCGAAGACGAATAGGTCTGAGATCACTGTGTAGTTCTCGGAGGTGGTTGAGGTCGAGGACGAGCCACCCAAGAGAGAAGCAGAGTCGTTGAACCAGCCCAGTTCTGGGCTGGAGAGTGCGCTTTCATTACGAAACGAGCTCCCGTTCAATCGATTTATTCGCTCGATCGTCTCCACCGTTTTCTCCGTCTCATTGGGATAGCGGAATTCATAGGGACGAGTGTTGTTCTCGACGAGGGTCCTCGTGTACGCCTCGCTTCCGCGAGCCTCCATCCTGGTCTCTTCGCCCCTTCTCATACGACCAGCTGATTGGCGTCGAATCACGAGATCTTCGTCCGTCTCGCCCAAGATGACTTCCTGCCCTTCGCTGCCATTGTCACCCCTTGGCAAGTGGCGTTGCTACGCTCCTACAGCTCGTTCGAAAAGCCAGCCTATCGCAGCAGAGGGTTACAGTCTATAAAAACTGTAGAGCTACCGGGACTCGGGGTCTTCCGCTCTCAGTCTTTCGACTTTATCGATTCCTGAAACAAAAAGTCAACTCTCAAGATCACGATGGCCATTTTTAAGAATGGGCGTATGTTTGACATTTTTAAAGGCAAAAGGAACGCGTTGCGTTAGGCGTCAGACATTATACCGTCGTGAGTCACAGACTTCCCACGTCTTGCAGTGAATTAATCTCTCTACTTGGTACCTATCCTACATCTCGTCCTTTCTCATTTCCTCTTTCTCACGCACGTCATCTTTCTTTCCTCCCTCCCATCCACCTTTATGTCGCCAGTCTCCCCTCAGTGGCTCTCTGCTCTTTTTCTTTGTTCTCCCATCGCTTTCTCTTCCCACAACATCGAATCTACAGCTGTATGCCGCTGAAAAGATTTTTCAGCGAGAAGCGAGAAATTGCGTCGTGCATGAACACAAAAACACGAGGAGGAAACTTTTTGTGAATTTTAAAATCTCGGCTGATCGAAATCCTTCAAGCACTCTTAAGAAGATGCTGAAAGACTTCCAGTTCACAAATAAATATTGAATAGGATAAAAAGCTGAAGCCAATAAGAGGATGAATTAATGAGTACATGTGTGTCCAGTAGTATCCAATTGGTGCGACTCAGAAGGTCTTATGTCCACCAGTGGGACCCTCATAAAGACCAAAATTGGTAGGCCTTTCCTTTCTCAACCCGGAAGGGCCACCTTACATTATGACCCCTCCATCCATTCAGTATCCTACGTACACTTGGCACGCCATTTCGATTTACACTATCATCCTGACAAATCTCTACGCACAAATATTATATAAAGTTGAAGAAAATCCCGTTTCTTCTTTTTTTCTTTCTTCCGCCCACTTTCCCCTTCGCGACCTTTGTCTCTTGGGTGTATGTACCCGCGAAAATTGAATTTCATCACGAACTGTAGTCCTGATTTAAACGGCAAGGGTTAACCATTGTGTCTTCTCCATTTGTCTCTTATTCCTTGGCAAATCTTTTTTACTCACTTTACTTGACCTTCGAGAAAAATATTTCAGTTAACTACTGACATATCGTTTCATGGAGATTTTTATTCTCAGGATGAATCATTCACTGTATATTCTTTGTATTTCTTTCTTTATTGAAAGATACAGGTTTAGGAAGATTCTTTGTAGAAAATTTGAAATATAGTTTTGGTATGTATCGCTTATAAATTAAATTAATCTGATTTAACAATATATGTATATTCTTGTATCAGTCGAGAAAGAGTTATTCGTAAAAGAATTTCTCGAAATTCTGAATATTGAATGAAATAAATGCTAAGATTATTAACCCCTTCGACGCTATCAAGAGACTCGGTCGAGTCTCGCGCCAAGTACAGGCAACCGGAGGTACAGGGCACGGCCCGCCGAGTCTCTTTACCGGAGTCAACTCTTGTACCTGTGTCTGGAATCAAATATCTTATCAATTGCTATATATAAGAAAAAATTATTGACACATTCATTATAGGAATCGAGGGTTCTGAATTGATTGCCATCAAAGTCAAAGAGATTGGTGTACGAGATCAGGGCGTATTGAGAGGGCGAGCGAGATCATTTTATTTCAGATCCGTCGTCGTCATCGTCATCTTCGCACGTCCATTTACTTTTTGACACAACAGATGGCACTGGTTGCTTTGCCTTCTTTATTTTTTTACACGACGGATGGCGCTGGCGATTCACCAATACACAACACAATCAAACACATTTTGTCCGTCAACGTTCCGTTCACACTGAATTTTCAGATAATGTAAGGCTGCCTTCACAACAGTATAAAATTATTAAGTCTCTAGCCCGCACGAAAAGTAGAACTGCGATTCGTGTGCAGCGCGCGCATGTGTGTGCTTCGACGTAGATCCCCATATTTTAGGTGCCGGACGTGGAGACACAGTGTGTCAGGTGTTCTTTTCCGTAGTTTCATGAAAGAAAGATACATGTATCTAGGTGACGGACGTGGAGGTCCAGGGCGTCCAGGTGTACCTCTCTGTAGTTTCATGTGTCTAGATAACGGATGTGAAGTTCCACGGTATCTCGCTGTTCCTCTCCGTAGTTTCTTGTCTCTAGATAACGAACGTGGAGTTCCTGGGTGTCCCGCTGTTCCTCTCCGTAGTTTCTTGTATCTAGAAAACGGACGTGGAGGTCCAGGGCGTCCAGGTGTACCTCTCTGTAGTGTCATGTGTCTAGATAACAGACGTGGAGTTCCACGGTACCTCGCTGTTCCTCTCCATAGTTTCCTGTCTCTAGGTAATGGACGTGGAGATTTAGGACGTCCAGGTGTTCCTCATTGTAGTTTCTTGTGTCTAGGTAACGGACGTGGAGTTCCAGGGTGTCTTGCTGTTCCCTTCCGTAGCTTTTTGTGACTAGGTAACGGACGTGGATTTCCAGGGTGTGTCGCTGTTCCTCTCCGTAGTTCCTTGTGTCTAAATAATGGACGTGGAGTTCTAAGGTGTCTCGCTTTTCCTTCACGTAGTTTTTTGCATCTAGCGTAGCGAGCGAGTAAAGCGAGCGCGTCCGACACAATAATTTTGTAATACTGGGTCGTGTAGATTTTGTAAAGATATTATATTTCATAGAAAATTGACCGCTCATTGTTCAGTGTTATTATGTGACCTCAAAATTAGTATAATTTAGCCTCAAAATTATTTGTAAATGGGCTTCGTTCTACTCGGTGGAGGTCTTCCGGAATTGTATCCATTTGCATTGAAATATGTGATTACGTGTTAAAAAATCTGTTTCCCTATATCTCGAAGTATTGTACAATGCGATTTTACTTGATCCATTCCAGCTTCACCTTCCGCAATAGAATTTTTCTTCCCAATAGAAGAATTATATATAATATCATCTGACTTAACATTTCTCAAAAATGATGAAGGACCATAATACGCTGTATACTAATGTTAATAAAGGTAGATATGTGATTATCATAAACTTTATATGGAAGTTTCCTAAAAATAGTGAAAAACCTGGCAAAAACATCTCCGATGTGAAAAGCGGGCGCCAAGTGTATATCCGCTATAACGAACCATTTGATGATCTTTATCTTATCTTATTTAGCCGTGTTCACTATTTGAAATGACATGGCTGGACGGCATTTTGAAGTGCAATCTTACATGCATTTATTATTATATTGCGTACGTAAATTTCTTTATATTGCTTAATTGTTTCTTCGCTTTATATAATTATGGATTGTTTATATAATCCTTTCAAATGAATTGCACTTTGCATTGATGACTACACTTTCGTTTCAAATTCGGATGTATCTTTATGCACTTCTAAGGAAAATGGACTTATATTATATATTAAATTTAAATGCTTTTCATCACTTCCGGCAACGCAATATATTTCTCTGATGACCGGCGTCACAGTGTATTTACATTCAATATCTGTAACGATATACATTTGCATTCTAATGAAGACATATTCACTTCGTATCAGATTTCGTGTGTTTAGAATTTCTTTAACATAACCTGTTGAAGGACAAAAACTTGTGATATCACCCCAA
>JARQST010000096.1:304880-319161 GCA_030142225.1 Pachycephus smyrnensis | reverse complement strand
CGATTTCACTCCAACCGCTGCCGATCGGCCATTTTGTATCCGATCGGGATGAAACCTGTACCATTCGAAAGCGGAGGGAATTTCCTAAAAAATATGTTGTTGGTTTTTCGAAATTGGTCAGAGTTTACCGGAAATACACAAAAATTACCTTATTCCACTTCAATTGGACGTTACTGTAGTATCGGACATTTCTTCGTCAGAGTGTGTGCAAAATTTTGTAACGAGCCCAGTGCCACGCCGTAATAAAAAACCTAAAGTATAAAAGGTAAAACGACTGATCGAAGTACTCGGTAAACTCTGTTTATTTACTCGTAAATATACAAAGACAATTGTGGGGACGGAATATATATGTACAAAGTGAACTTCTATTTTGAGTTCGAAAATAATCGAAGAGTCAATCCTTGATAGAGGTAAAAAACGGTGAAACGGTTTACGTGAAGAAAAAGAACTTCTGTTTATTTTTTTATATTAACATTAAGTTGTATGAAACAAACTACGATAACAAAGTTTTTGATTTGTCTACGAAAATATTACCTCATATTTTCTATTTTAATTAATTTTCATCAAGTTGTATGAACTATATACAGGGTGTCTTAAAACTACTTTCCTTTCGGAAAGTGGGCGATAGGTGGAGCTGCCACGAGTACCCTCCCGCAATCCGTTTTCCAAAATTCGCAATAGTTTTTGAAGGAGAAGCATTTAAGATGCACCAATCAGAATCAAGGATCTCTGCGGTTCATGGCTACGTGGTGTGAGGTAGTGCAGCAGTTTCCGTGAGCTACGACTATACTTCCCACCACGCAGCCATGAATCGCGGAAATCCTTCATTCCGATTGGTGCATCTTAAATGCTTGCCGTTTAAAAACTATTGCGAAATTTGGAAAACGGATTGGGGGAGGGTACTCGGGGTACCTCCACCCGTCGCCCACATTCCGGAAGGAAAGTAGTTCTGGGACACCCTGTATACTGCCTGCCATAACCGACAAAAATGTTGGGTTATCGCTTGAAACGAAACTTTCGAAAATTCGTTAATTTATTCACTACAGACTACTTTTCCCTCGGGAGTGGATCTTCCCCGTAGCGAAAAACTAATGAATCGTAAACTTCCCTTTATAAACAAAATACATAGTGTAGATACAATGTCATGGCTATTTTGGAGTTCTCACGAATTCATGCTTCTTTCAAAGACATTCCGAAACGCCAGTTTCATACGAAAAAGAGAAACACGGAACATGAATGTATATATGCATAAAGATTACAAAAAAGAAACTGGCATTCATCAAGAAAATAAAAGGATACGGCTGCGTTATGCAAAAGTATAAAATTCTCCATCCGTATGGTACCAAAACTTTCTCACGGGTCATTATGTGCAGTTTGCACACTATTCTAGTTCAGACATTTGAGTTCACGATACGTAGCAAATGGGAACGGCCCTGGGGAATTTCTTCTTCCATATACATTTACCTACCCTTTACGTTATCACGGCCAATTAATCATATACGTCATGCATCAAAACTTCAGCGAGAATATACTGTATCATGCATAGAAATCGCGTGAAGGATGAAATCCTTGCAGTAAACTTTAAAGAAAAATCAATTGAAACGATCGATGTAAAACATAAATAAAACTTGAATGATTCTTCATTCGATACATCTATATACGCTTGAAACAAATGTTTAGAGAATAATATTTCATCGAAGCCCAAGGCTTTCAGATTTTAATCGAGGGGTCGCATGAAGGCGAAAGCGGGTACGTACGTCAGCAAAAATGCGAGGTGCACGCGACTTTAAAAAAAAAAGAGAGGGAAAAAAGAACTTCGTCACTTGGATAGGCTTTTATCTGTTACATCACGAGGCTCTTTCAAAGCGACAGAATTTGGAAAGACACAGGCCATCACTCTCGTTCGAATCTGATGCAGCGTTCTATAAGAAAATTATAGGAGTCGCAATACATGAGGACTCGTCGGAAGGAAATGTATGTCACGTTGTGCCTAAATGGGATTTCCACGAAAACGAAATTTTCATGGAATCGTTTCTTGTTCGACATTTGTGAGAATAAATAAAAATATAGGTAAGATGTGGAAAAATAAGAAACATGTGTGCAACATGGAGTCGCAGAACGGCAGCACCATGGGTAGCACGAGGCTCAAGCTATGCTTACATGTAGCTGAACAAACTTTCTCATACCCTTCGACTCGGACTGAAAGTCAGTAACTTTAAACGACAAAGTCCACAAACTCTATACGACTATTCTAAAGGTTTTGTCGTTGAGGTGGCGCGAAACAGATTACAGAGAAAAATTTCTTAGCAAACGTTTATCTTCCGAGTATGATCGTCATCGAGAGATACAGAAGTTTCCCTTAACGTCTTGCCTAACTGACAGCCAGTCATGGAATAGCAAACACTAAACAGTGAATTACGCTTACAATTAGATAGTGTTTATACGTGCGCAAGTGTTAGGCTCAACATTCCTTTATAGTCACCAGCAACATTCCTGTAAAATAATAGTGAAACTCCTAATAATGGTGCGGAGGACAAGGTGATGGCGAACGTTTAGGGTAAAGTGACCTAAGAACACGCAGCTAACATAGTATTTGGTGTTGTCTTCAGGTATAACAGAACGTTATGTTGATTATGTGATCAAATCAAAGTTATCTATGCCTAGAAACAATGTATTCATTCAAAAACACCGATATAAACGTCTTTGTTTATAATTTTAATACCCTCCAACGAATCGCATTTGCGCACTCTTGAGCATATCATTTCCTAAGAGTGCATAACCTATTTTCTGAGTACACAGACTAAAGCGCAAAGAAAAGAGGAACTGACTTAGGCAGTTAAAGCATGTTATATATGATTTATTTAAAGTTGTGTATCCAAGCACAAAAATGATATATTTTCAAAACACTGGAGTAATCAGTGTAATTTTCGAACGACCATTTTTGACAGTTGTTACACTGAATCCAATCTTCATATTCAGTAACGACAACTTTTCTATTTGATTTTCGTTTGTAATTACCTATATTTACCGTCTGAAAATCAAAAAAAGTAATAGATGGGAAAAGTACCTAAGAGTTGGGATACCATTTCCCTACAGCACGACGTGCGCACTCTTGAGAATTTTTTATTGCATACTCTCGGGGCACAGTAGCATTTATAAAAAAAAAGGAATGAATTAGCCATATAACTAAAAATTACTTCTATACAACGAAATTTTAATATCAATCTTACTTGAAATACACTTAAATATCATTTACGATGAGAACTGCTTAAATGATTAGTTATTTTCATAGACACGAAAGTTATAGTTGACACATGTTCGATATAGGTCGATTCTGATATCGCTATTCCTACTAATATATAAAAATGAAACGTTGTCTATTTGTTGCTTAATCACGCCCAACCAGTTCAATCGATTGATTTGAAAATTGACGTGGTAATAGCTGAGATGTAAAAGCAAAAAATAGGCTATGTGTTATCTCATAATCCTTATTAAATTTCATTCTGATGACGTACTTTCTTCACGATATTGCCCGGGCACGCCGGGTACTGCAGTACATAAAAAAATAATATTTGAGCATCAGTAAAGAAAATCTGCTGCATCGATTAATTTTAAGTAATATATAATAAATGTTATAATTACTCACAGTAGGTGTGTAAAAATTATTTGTATTTATCATTTCACAATGTAAATGTCATGCAGCGTTTTCTTAGGCTACTTTTCCCTATAGGCAGAAACGAAAAAGTTGCATTGAATATTTCAAGAGAATGATGACAGATCGTAGCTGGTTTACGAATGACGCTCGGAAGGAGAGAACGAATGATAACGGAGCAAGAGATAGCCGCTAGAACTGCAAGCTCGTCTTAGATAAATTCACGAAATAATTACATAATTAATTACGGACAATTAGCAAGAAGCTCTACTAATGAGGCCTGCCTACCCGCCATCCCGTCTGCTTCATTGGTTGGCTGCCTATTACCTCGAAGCTTGTGTAAAGTGTTGAAAATTATTTAAATCTCGTCAAATTGGTTCAGCGCTAACAAAAATTTGAGCCTGCGGCAGATCTTCGCTTCTCTGTTATAATTGCCGTGGAAAAATGATTAATAAAATATAAATGCGGAAATTTGAGATGCGACAGTAATATTTTATCAAGATCTGAATGTAACCGTATACATATATGTATTGTTCATGGCCCTATATTCAATTGATAGATGGAACACGGATATGTCTCTTCTATTGTTATTATTCATAGTCGCTATTTGCTGGCCAATTAATCTTTCGTAAAACTATAGGTTTACGTTCCTCGTATTAGGAGACGTATCAGGAAATTGTTAATTCTTGAAACTGTAGTTTCCAATGATACCAACGTTACGTGGTTCCCTGCTGGTGGCTCGTCACGAGATTCCCGGGTCGTAAAATTCACCTCCAGACTGTCCTTTCACGGTACATAGCTGAAGCTATTAGGCAAGTATAGATACTAGATAGACTGCAGAATTTAAAAAATCCAATAAATTTTATGATAAAGTGTAATGCGATGTGAACACATAGAACATGGGCACGTACAAATAGTTTGATCACTCTCTGATCAATTTCTCATCATCAAAAGCAATATCGATGCAAGTGGTTGTACATTTTAGAAATAAGAAACACGTCATTTTTTCATTTTTTTTTTAGTAAGATCAAGGGAATATATTGAACTCGAAAAAGGAAAATTTGGCTTGCATTATATTAAGATAGAAACGGATTACTTTCATATTGAAAGATAATACTTATAGGGAGTCTGGATTGTTTCTAGATTTCTAGGTTTTTCATATTCATCCATTGCAAAAGATTATACTAAATCCTTTGGGAAAATATAAGGATAATCTTACATATGGGAGAAAAAATTTCTTCTTTCATCGGATCGACGAGGCTTCTGCAGGATAAGATGCCATTTTGAGAAAAAAAATATATATACTATATATACTATATAACTATAGTCTCCTTATATTACTACATTATGCCTTGATCCGAGTGCGTATCATATACTATGTAAGTAAAAAAAAAACGATAATGAAAATGCTTGGGATATAGTTCACGCGACCCTTTAATACATCAAGAGCGATGTGACAGCTGGAAAAAGATCAACGGATCAAGGTATAAGGAGAAACTCAAGAAGAAAAGAAATTTCCTTACATTGAGCTTTCGGATTCTTAGTTATCTTTCGTTATTTGACCATTTGTTCATTCCGTAATTGACTTCCCTATTCTATTGTACTTTTGAACGCTCGATCGCTTTGTAATTATCAGGAGCAAGGTTGACTTTTGCAATGCAAATGAAACGTAGGGACGTGGGTAGAACTTTACACAGGGTGAATTTTCAGAGAACCCTACAATTCCTTTTACTGGGAAAGAGAAAGTGACGTGAAAATGAAAAGAAACACGTACGTACAAATGCGTGTGTATCAACTTACCGAATACAATTGGCGCAGCATGGCGATTGCCCGTTCGCTTACATTTTTCGTTCTCTCAGCAACCTTATTTTAATTAGCTTCCAATTAGCGTGGAAATTTGTTTGGCGAATCAATCGGTCCATTGAACGCCAACGAATCGTACTAACAATACGTGGTTAACAGCAGGCTATCGATGATTTCACTTTGTAGAGATATATTTGAAGCATTGTCATATTCTGATTATTTTTGTTTCACTCGGACTGATTTTTGAACTTTCATCTGTCCTGTCGAATCCCTTTAACGTCATTTGTATATAGACTTGGTTGTTTTCTTCTGAATGAGGGTGAAGTGCAATCGAGGGCTTTAAGCCTCTCCATTCACCATGGAAAATTGATTCAATATTTTCCAACTTCACGAAAAAACATACTCTCGTCATCCTGCCGGTTGCATTGTGCGGAGATTTACGAAATCCCAGGTAGCTGAATGGCGGCTATGGAGTGGGTGGGACAAGCAGTGATTTTCTTTTCCTCTTTCTCAGCTTTCTTCAAAATCATTCACGAGAAATTTTGACTTTTTCACATTCCACGAAACATTCATACGAGAAATTTGTGCAAACTGCAACTCTCGCTGAGTCGCTTCAATCACTGTTTACACTTTTTTATTCGGACGCTTTTGAACTTTTGCTAAAATTTTTCATGGGTTATCACTGTATTTTGTCTCACAAAATATTGAAACTTGGGGTGGCAAAACCTACGAGCAACACGTTGAGAATTAACCCTTTATTTTTTCGAGTAGAATTCTCTCAACTATGACCAGAATCACCTTTTAAATAATCAAAATAATACAAAAACACCTAGAGAAAGACCAGGATACCAAACTAGCGATGACAGTCAAATTCATTAAATAATATCCAGTCTCTCATTTATATACAGCAAATCTTCATTTCACTCGGTACAAGAATGTGCCAGCACTATCTAATATATATTGCATTTGAATTCTCGTTTGATAGTTATAGCGATCCGATCCAAGGGCGGTTTCGTTCGACGTTTTTATAAGATCAGTTAAGTGAAGTAGACGGTAATTTCTCTCAGAGTTTTATCGCATTATCCTCTTATCGCGAAGACACCAAAAACTAAAAAAAGATCGCAGAAGATCAAGGCGAGTACGCACTGATGAAAAAGGAGCGAAGAAGCCCAATGGGCGAAGAGCTTTTCCTCGTCTCCACGAATCGTAGCTTCCAGGAGAATCGAATGCCGCGAAGATGTTTATCTGTCTATTATAGTTTTTAAAGAATTTTTTTCCTTTCTAACACGTGAATATTTCAGCGACCGACGGCCGAAGTCGCTGCGCGTCTAGGCGTCGTCGACGATGACGACGACGACGGTGGACGAATGTCCAACGTTGGTGTCGCGAATGGCGCCGGGGAGAGTCCTCATGCTCGCGTCGCCACCTGCACTGAGAGTTCGTCGGTGAGCGAACGGCGAGCGACTGGCTGTCTAGCCAGAGAGTTCTTCCGAATCTGCTCCTGCTCCTGCTCTCCCACGTAACGAGGGTGTATTCCACCCCCTGGCCAACCAACCCCCAAGCCTCGACTACGATCCTACTCCGAAGCTCATCGAAGTTCGCGCAAGCTCCGCGACGCGGAGTTACAGTGTGCTATGTTATCTACTTCCTTGGCAGCCAAGACCTTTATGCCCGCTAGTATACCGCGCTACCCTATCCGATATCGGTATCGTTCTACTCAATTCTTTCTTTCTGCTTGGCTACTTTTTCATTTTGATATCAGTAGTATTTTCGGCATGATTCATAGGCATTTGCTACAGCGGCCATGATACATGTATTTATTTATTTTCTTATTTAACGCGATGGGCATAGATACAAATAATTGGAAATAGAATGAACGCAGATACGGAAGCGAATTTGCAAGGTTGCGCGTCTGTTTTTGGATGGAATTTCAAATAATGGTTTCTCGTTGGGACTGCACCGCGTAAAGAGGATTCAAATTGTGAAGGAGCCATTTTACGACGTTATTTCGCTCCTCGACCCAATAAGAATTCAGTGAAAGTTTCTGTCTCCGGGTGTCTATAATTTTAAACCTCAAATATCACACACCACCCCAGTATACGTAGTTACCACACAGGTGCGAATTAGGATTTCGTGACTTTGGATAATTATAACTTCTGTTGTTACTAAGAGATTGTTAAATGCTACACGTGTTGTTTGAAGTCAAACTTTATAAGAAATTGTTTCGTAAAATTTAATTCATTGAAAAATAATATTTTGCTATTAAAAAATTTGTTAAAAAAAAGTGTCTTTCCATGTGTAACCGTCGATTAAAATTTTCGATGGTGCAAACTCGCACCTGTGTGATATTTGAGGATAGACTAAGCATGTTATATCTTAAGAGGCTTATTGAAAATATTCTTATTTTATGGATCATGTAACCTCCTGGTATGTAGATAGCTGGCTCTGATACATCCTTCACGACGGTACATACCCCTAAAATGTATATCCGCAATTATATACGTATTTTGGTTTAACATATTTTTTAATATTGCATTGAAATATTATTCATTATCATCGATACATTATCTCATATACTCGGGCCACGAGTCAAATGTGCTTGTTTAAAATATTAAAAACAATGACATCCTTAGGCGTTCAAAAAATCACTGAAATATATGGTATATGAGAAGAATATTATATATTTTAGTGCAAAACCATCTACATGCATGCTTTGTAACATAAATTTTGTGCAACACCATGTGGGGCTTGATACGGATTTTATTGTATTCGAGCTGTCAAATAGACACATTTTATTCGTGGAACGACTATAATAATATAATTCGAAATTCGTAAATTGCTCTCAATTAGCAGGCGACTCATTTTTGGGTACTTGGTTCCTAGTGCGAAACGACGGCTCCTTTCTGATTATCTAAGATAATCGTGATAATTGGCTTAAGGAGTATCACGCACGGATTACCGTGCTTGATCTGACCCCGTAACAGAGTCAATTTTCACCGTTAGGGACGATCCTTAAGGAGGCTCTCTCTCTCTCTCTCTCTCGCTCGCTTACTCTTACTTACAATGTCTTCACGATTCTGCCTTAGCTTAGCTTTACGCCTATTCACCCTTGACACTCTACGTTGACGATGACGAGTGCCTCATTATCCCCTCTCCTCCTTCAATGTGTTCCTCTTCTTGTATCTGGACATAAAACAGAGCATATACGGCCCGAAGGGTCAGATGTATCTAAAGTGAAGATGGGTAAAACTATCAAGAAACTGGATGTTAAAAATCTAAGGTAGCAAGTAGATACTTTCAACAAAATTTTACAGGGTGGTTCACTAGACACTCAACAGCTAAAAATCTCCTTTGATTGTGAAGATCCGGAAAAATGATCAAGGATAAATTTGATTGGTTTTGAAGAGCGAACGTGGTACAACAAGAATTTTTTTCTATGTCATTTTTTTCGATGTTACTAAGGGTGTTGATATTTAAAAAATATAACTACGTTTTTTGTTTAATAAAATAAGAGAGTTAATTAAGACTAATTCAACGATATATGATAAATTGGTACTTCTTTCGTAAATTTTCAAAAGATCATTTTTTATTGTCGAAAGTTACTCTATTCGAACCCTTAGTTTTCAGAGAGATAAACAAACGTGCGTTACTCGAAGGGAGATAGAATCGACATAATTTGCATTTATGGCGAAAGTAGACAGTGTTTGAGGGAATCAGTACATTTATACAAGCAAAAATTTCCTGATTACAACTATTTATCTCTTTCTACGTATTTTGATTTAATTAAAAAACGTCGAGCAACTGGTAGTATCGATTAGTACGTTGATAGACAGTGCGTTTGTTTATACTCATAAACTACCTTGTTTCTCTGAAAAGTAAGGACTTGAATAATGTAATTTCCGACAATTGGAAGGTTATATTTTGAAAATTCGCGAATAAAGTTCCAACGTGTCATTCATCGTTGAATTAGTCTTAAATAAATCTGTTATCTTATTAATCAAAGAACACATAGTTTCGTTTAAGGGGGTATTCTACTTTAAAAGTTGGAAAAAATCTTTTTTTTTGTTGCATTTTCTGGAAATATGGGGTCTCGAAAATATGTCTGTAAAATGTTATAGCGAAATTCGTAAAATTGGCGAAGTTACAGAGGTTTGAATTATGCAGCATGAGGTAGACGAATAAGTCAAAGCAGGTATGCCTCGGCTAAGAATGGGACAATCCCATCGTGCCTGTAAACTAGTTTAAATTATTAAACAACAAGACTACTTCAGAAAGAAGATTATCCCCTTTTTTGCTCCTGGATTGGCTGATTAACGGTAAGTGTCATAAATTTTATATTACCCCATCAGAACGGTACAAAATACGTTAAGGATATCATTATCAGATTTTTTAATTTTAGGATAGTTTTCAAACGTAAATTATTTATAGAAGAAAGTACGCTGCATCGATTACCGTTATTGAAAAATTAATTTACCGTACCACGTATGAGTAATCGTAATTCAAAGTTAAGGAATTTAACACAGGAGGAAAGATACGGAGGTAGGATTGTGGAAGGCAGATATACCCTTCATTCTTCTAATATAATCCTAAGATTCTAAAAAAAAAACTTTTATTTACGTAAAACATATCTATTTGTACCTCAAAAAACTTTAAGTTAATCGTCGTATATTGAAGTGAATCCTTATGATTTAGGCACATAACTTCTTTGCTATGTGAAGATATGGTGCTCGATGACGTCTGCTAGCAGTGCTGCAAACCTGTGCGCAAAGGCAACGGTACCACATCTTTTATGAATATTCAACACATTTCATTATTACCCATATAAAACAAAATATTTTTGGGCAATAACGTAAACTATCAACATATTTGGAATCAGATATTATTCATTTCTATTTTTAAAACAACATATTGCTTATTTAAGATGTTTTTACGTGACAAGGGCTCTCGTAAATATTTTGTTCCGCACTTGGCAATAGCAAACACTTCCCACATAAACGCATAAACCTTCTCCTATTCATTTCTCCTCTAACGCTTCTGGTAAGGATATCCTTAAGCGCGTTTGTCTCGAGGCTACATTTTTCGAATTGGCTGTCATGTATCTCAAGAACGGATAATCCGATCGATTTGAAATTTTACAGGCAACTTCAGTAGATGTGCCGCTATAGCTCCTATCAAAATCAAGTCAAAAAACAAATATTTGTTTATAGTCCTGCTAATATAAAAAGAATATATCCAAAATTCGTTTTTTTTCAAGACGCCACCATTTTTTCAATTTTTACTTGTATTAAAAAATGTTGGCATGGGCTATAGCCCCATCAGTCTAGATTAAGAATTAATTTGGATTTTTTGTTTCAGATAAGTGGAACATCGGCAATCGTGACAGCCAACAGCGAACTATTTTTTCAACCCGATCCGCGCGGCTGGCCATAACTCAAGAACTTTTTATTTTCTTGTCTATAAAAAATTGTAGTCATAGCTAAAAAGTTAGTAAATAAGTATGTCAAAATTCATTAAAAAATATCCACGAATTTTTCTTGTCAAAAATTCTCAAAAATCACCTCTAAAATAAATCGGCCTGCAAGGGAGAATACCCCCTTAAAAAAACATCGAGGCCCTTGATAACTTAACAGAAAAAATAACCTTAAAAAAATACTTTTTGCATCTTCGAAACCTTTCAAATTATTTTTTGAACATTTTCCCGAATCTTCACAACCAAGAGAGATATTTAAGTGTTCGGTTTCTAGTGGACCAGCCTATAGATATGACCGGCCGAACTTCTTACATTAGACGCCAGGCTAGACCGAATCTCTTGATGGTTTCAGAATGAATAGTATTTTTGAAACTTAGTGTTCATGACGTGAGGTGTCTCTTCGAGATCAAGATGATACGTCGCGACGCCACGCATCGGTACTCCTTTTTCAACGTTGAAACGAGGTCAACCTCACAAAAACTTTACGGCCTATCGTAAAGGACAGTGATTTTGAAATTTAAAACTAATTGTAAGTCGATCGACAAAAGGCCCACATTCCATCCAACATTGAACAGGCTCTGACGTAGACATTACTTATGCTTGTAATTCTTGCCAAGTTGGAAGCCTGCCTAAAACTGGGCTTTGCTATTGAGTTAGGGGCATTTTTCTTTCTCGCAATATAATTACTCCATAAATTTTCTCCTTCTTAATTATAGCGACGTTATAAATGCGCAGCGTTAGTATTATAATACTAATGTTAACAGGATTATAAACTAAAATAATGTATATTCCAGCTTAATAAGGATTTACGTATTCTCGGTGACTCGAAGAATAATATAAATGCATAAATAAATACTTCGGATTCTATTAAAACTAAGTTTTCTAAGTAAAAAGTCTCTTTCATATACTTCTATTTTTTCAAATTTCAAATTAGTTTCTTTAGTTTTTGAAGTTCCATGGGATTTTCAAAAATCTCTAGGAATCTCATCAGATCTATATTTATGATATCGAAAATTTTGCTGAATTCTATCAGGGACACCTTATTACATTACGCCTCTGCTTAGACAATCCATATTAATAAGTAATTTTCAATAACACTATTATCAAGTAATTTTAAAATAATTAATGATGTGACAGACACCTGTAATCTTGAAAATTAAATTTATCTGCACCTATAATTTTGGTTTTCCGACAGGTGGAACTGAAATATAACACAATTGTAGTAATAATGATTATAGATTTAACAGGCAGAAGGTTCGTCTGCCGTTGGAAAGAAAAGAGGCACAGAGCGTAAGCAAGGTTTTTAAGGATGCGCATGAGCGCGACGCCAACGCCAAACGTCGGTATCGAGTGGCCACTACATAATATATTAAATACTACTGTGAAGTAATGAATGTTTTATTTGTGCGAGTACCTTTAAATGTCAGCGAGTGAGGTAGTCCTGCATTCCGAGCGATTTACTATCTATAAAGATGCGAGAGCGTCGGTATTTTTGGTATTTCGAAACACCATATATTGCACGAAAGAATGTACGACCAATGCTGAGCGCCTTAGTAGTTGCAGGATATCGTAGTAAGAGAGTTCGAAGAACGACGAAGAGGAATCCAAAGAAAAATGTTGAGAACGAATTATAAAAAATAAAAAATAAGAACTGAAGATAACTTAGGAAATACCTCAAGTGAAAAAGACGTTATATGAATCATATATGATCAACATCAAAATTTGGCCAGACATGACTCGCATATTGATGACATATGATTTTTTTTATTATTAAGTGTACTATAATCACCATGTAAAATCGAAACGTATTGGCGTAAAGTAAAGGAAATGGTGATTGAGATTAATTTATGCAATAAACTACAAAATTGAAAATCAAGTTATAAAAGCAAAATGAATTTCACTGTGTTCACTGTTCAATTTTTTTTGAAAAGTGAACAGTGTATGAAAATTATTGTGAAACTGTTATTGTGAAAGAAATATAAAATTTGATCATTAACAACTTTATTCCTTTTTATTTGATGGTATGTATTGTTATTTCACATTGCTATTTTAGTAGAATAAGGTAACCGGTGGCTGGATGTAGATTTCTTCACCGACATTTACCGACGCTTCGAGATCCTTCGATGGTTCTGATTCGAGCTTAATTAAAATCGTCGAACCCCCCTTTTTTTGGAATTGCAGATCAATTCCAGGAATTTTGCGTTTCATCCCATGAATTATGAGATGGATTCGTGGAAATTTATGTGATCAAAAACTTTCTAGAAGTTTGGACGGTTCGTGTCCGTGCTAAATTGTACAGGATCATTTATCGATACGACAACACTCTCCAATGCGATTTAATCGCAACCCTCTTACCCCCTACTAAAGTTTCTAGAACCTTCTAGAACCTGCGATGACTCTCTTCCCGCCCCCGCGAAGGTTCCCGAGAGAAAATTATAGTTGGGTGCGAGCTCGATTTTCCTGGAGTTTAGTCAGGCGCTGGCCAGTAATATGGGCGGGAATATTACATTTGTGAGTTTTGCACCTAATCAGGCCTTTGCTATACTTTTTCATATCCATGCGTTGTCACAAAAAAGCTGTCACCCAAATATTGCATGCTGCTGAACTTCAATGATCGTCGAATGTCCTCGCGTTCCTCTCTGTTGCGTGTTCCTATGTAGTAGACAATATTCATTTCTTCTATACATAATGAAATTAGACATAACCGAACCTTGCCGAGTACTTGGTGCGAGACTCTACCGACTCTCTTGATTAGTTGATTAATGATTATATTAATTGATTAACACGTTCACTGACAAAGTTGTTTTGCATCGCCATTCCAACACGATCGCGAATTATTTTTACCATTCAAAAGAAAATCAGCAATGTCGGCCATAGATGACCGACGCAGCGTAAACGGAAAGTTCAGTAGTAACTACTGTGAATAATAACGTCCCGAATAGTTACTGTTGTTCACTAATAGTAATTACTATTGACGTTCAGTAGTAACTACTGTAAATAATAACGTTCCAAACAGTTACTATTGTTTTGTAATAGTAAGTACCATTGACAATGAATGGTTACCATTGAATCTTAATAGTAAATATTGCGAACTCAATAGTTTTTTTTTCTGTAAGGGAACATACATATGCCATAGCAACTCGCACTAGGATTAGGTCACAGATCCTAAAGTGGATCACGTAAAACAATTCGTGTAGCCGCCTAAACAGAATCAGGTGAGTGGTACCAACCTAGGCTCCATGCAGTATATAAATATACCGGCAAAAACATCTCCGATGAAAAAAAAGGGCGCCAAGTGCGTATAGCGGTTTCAGGTACTTCGCTTATAAAAAGTTTTGAAATCAGCATTTGATGCC
>JARQST010000096.1:265800-300481 GCA_030142225.1 Pachycephus smyrnensis | reverse complement strand
ATTTCTTTGGTGGTGGAACAATTTACTTTTCTTGGTGACGGAACCCTTTCATCTTTCTAATTATTTCTCCTGGTGGCGGTATCCATTTGCTTAGCATAGTTCAAATCATCTTCATGTCATATATCCCATATTCATTCTTCCCGCAGTACTTAGCATAGCCCGATCCCGAGTAAAGTGCGCAAGCATTAACTCAAAACAGGGCAACTTAACAGTGTATTACGATTCGGTAAAGGCACCAGACTAGGTAAATTGGCCTTCATTCTGCTTCGGACGTAACAGGGGTATCAGGGGTTTTCTTAGCTTTGATTGACGTAATAGGGTTCTATCATTGATGTCTTGTGTCCAGGACAGGGTGCTTATCATATGGATGCTTAGATTCCGCAATTCTTTCGAATAGGGCAGCATGCTATTAGCGACATTGACTTTTGGTAAGGTGTGAAAGTCGATGGCGTTGATCTGTTGAGAGTTGCCCACTATCATTACTTTAGTTTTCTCATTACTTTAGTTTTCTCATTATTTAGTTTTAATTTATTGTTCCTAGCCTACAATTGGACCCTTGCGACATCCTCATTAACTTCCGCCACGGTCGCAACTAGGTTCTCTGACTTACTCCGGTGCCAGATTTGAAGATCGTCAGCGTAAAACACGTGTTGACACTGTTTCAGGATAGAGGCGAAATCATTGAGGTAAAGACGGAAAAGGAGTGGTCCTAATACCGATTCTTATGGTACTGCTTGCTTTTGCTCAGACCATGACGACAAACGCCCTGTTGTGTCTCATACTGCCTGTTTTCGTCCACTTAGATAGGATCTAAACCATTCCCGGACTGAGTACGAGAGGTTTAACGTCATTAATTTCGTCAGCAGTAGGTTGTAGTTGACCCTGTCAAACGCATCATGAGGGAGGGAGAGAGAGAACAGTTTCAGAGAAATCGGTACCACGAAGGGGTACGGAGCCCGGACCTACCTAAATCCGAAAGGCACAGGCAGAGATTTATTTTCCAAATTCGTGCATGCGTATCTCTTTAAAGTAAATTGATATTGAAAACAAATTGAGTGACTTACATAGAATCGATCGACTTAAAGTCAAAGCTGTTTACAAAGTCCCAAGGGCTGCCGTTTCGACGCACCTTTTTACACAATGACGTTTAATTTAACACGCATTAAAACTTCTCAGCAAAATTCCTAAAATCAACCTAAGGTTTCATTATTATGAAGGTTGTCGCACTTATCTCTCCAGACTAATTTGACACTGAAAATTAAGAGTAGGAGAAAGGTTCAAATACCTTCCAGACGAGCGCTGCTATCGCGACGGATTATTTACACAATTTAGCAGACAAACACTGCACAGGTCCAGGAATTCACCTCTAGCTTCCGAATAAGTTCTGACGTCTTGAACCTGCATGAACTTGCACGAACCTATTTGGTTCGAAGCTTCGTAGAGCTGAGAAGAGTGTTATCGAAGGTTCTGGAAGCTTCCCAATTGTTGGGCGTGGATAAGGGAGAAATTGCGACGAAATTGCGTTTGAGAAGGTTGTCGTATCGAGGAACGATCCTAACACAATTTACCACGGACACGAACCATCGAAAGTTCTAAAAGGTTCTCGAAGGTTTTCAATAACACAGCATTCCTGAAGTCAACTAAAAATTCCCGGAATCGACACGCAATATCCGGAAGAGGGGTTTGTACGACCTCAATTTAGCATGGAACAGAACCATCGAAGGATTTCTAAATATCGGTACAGGAATCTGAATGCAGAACCGACCATCTTATACTACATATTTACACAACTTTATAATAAAATTCCAGTCGATTTACGGAAAGTACTATTCATTTCATCATCTGCATGAATGAACTAAAATTTCAAGTCAATATGGTATACTTACAGCTCTATAAAAGTTTATATATCATCAGTATACGATTCATATCCCACCAAATTTATATGTTGATCTCATGCGATTCATATAATATTTTTTTTCCGCTAGTGCCTAATACTTATATTATATCTATAGTATCTATAATAAGTTTATAATATATCCAAAACGTAACAATCAAGGAGGGTTGATCTGAAAACATCATTTAAAATTGCAAGCTAGCACCGTTAAGATGCTAATTTTTTCCCTTTCACGGCATCAGTTAAAACTTTAAAATTTTAGGGAGAGAGTTAAATTCCACGAAGCAAGATTCTCTACATTAATTCACGCTCGGTTGAGTCTCAGCGTAGACAATCGCTAATCTTCTAAGAAATATACAGCTCAAGTTTATCTAAGATTATCCGCCTTTGCGGTGGATGTAGGTATATCGCTTTTGAACGAAGCACGCGCTAATCGCGTAAAAGCGGTTCCAAGCTATTCGCGCCTTTGGGTACTTTCGTTTCAAGCTTCCGGGCTTTCAAGCAGAGGGAGCGTTCCTCTACGAAAGCCTTTTTCTGGTAAGAATAATGTCAGTGAAGCAGCTACCTACTTATAAGGTACTGTTACCTCTTATTAGTCTCTCTAGAATCCTAAAGGTGAGCTCGAGATCATATCGAAGCTTGGGTAATTAACGACTTCGTATTTTCGAAAACGAGAATGTTACGCGAGTTGGAGGGTGCTACCGTTTTGGGGTTCTCGTAATTTATAGGATGGGGAGGACGCTTTAAATTACGGAAATGTCCCATCATCCTGGCATTTATATCGGACGTCACGAGTGCAACCTTTAGGTACGATACCATATCCATATATCGATTGATTAAAATCTTTTTACTCTTTATAGATATTATCCAATTTCTATTTCTATTGCTTTTTTTATATTTTAGCCGTTTTCTCGATCCATTCTTATCGTTTCATTCCTTTCGAAATGACACTTCGCAATCTCAGCGCCTTCCTTGATTTACAGCGTACAAAATACCCGTTATAGCATCGGTGTTCCGCGAGGCTTTCCTAAAGTTTTAGAAGCGTTCGAACTCACGCAGCTGGGAGTGGATACGCGTGAAAACGCTTGCCGCTTCCTCCTCCTTAGACTGGTGTATAAAAACGCGAGTGTAAATTCTAAATTAGCACCTTGCTAGTGTTTAAATGGTACACTTATAACGTTTACGTTTTGACGCAAGTCGAAAGTGTAAAACTTTCCATGATGTTCTTTCCCGAGGGAGATTCATTGTGATCCCGGCGCGAATCTTTTATTGGTATTTCCACGAAGAAAACGTTTTTTGATTCTGTATTTCGTGGAGAGGATGAGAATGCACAATTTCATTAAGAGTTTCCTTCGAACATTCGAATCTTGACACGGAATAGACCCGGGCTGAGTTTAACGATTTTGCACCACGAACGATCTGCGAGACGTCGATTTCACGACCAATGCTTGTTTCGTTGGCTAATTCAAATAAAGAAGTTTCACGCAAATCTCTTTAGAATGTCGATTCACAGAATTCATTAAGAGTTTCCAAAGCTCGCGGTCGGTTCCGTTCCATTCCGTTTCGTTGTGTACCTCTGCCGCATAATGAATCCCTTATTTCTTGTCGAGATATCCTTTAATATTTATAGCGGTCCAGATAGAACTTTTCGTTTACGAGAGGTTCGACCCCTATATTCCCATTTTCTATTTATCATTCGAAGGATGAGAACTGAGCTCTGCGCAATATCGACACAACCACGCAATCTACACAGCCTAACGCGTGCGACTCGTTAATGTTCATTTATGTGCTTTTACAACGCAACCAGCTGCCAATCGCCTGATACGAGCATCCTTAATCGATCTAAAGTCAAGCCGAACGATATTTGCTGCTCCCGCCCTTTTTCGGCTTCTATTCGGGAAATCTGCCACGTCTTCCGATTCATCCATCAACATCAGGGTGAGGGTGAGTAGGAATGTCAGTAGTTTGGCCTCCAGGAAGCGGCATTACGATCTAGGTACCTTAAGTAAAGTCGGATGAATTTTCGCAGCTTCTGTTATGCTGGAACCAGGACGATTCTTTTAAGACTGAGCTCATCTTCAAATTTACGATTTCAAATTTACGAGCTGTAGGCCCACCTCCACCCCTTTCTACCAGGCAGCATTCTTATCCGCTCTACCTATAATCCAGTGAGTCGTATAGATCCGCCACTTTATCGATCCCTCATACACGCAGCACTGACTCCTGCTCTTCTTCCTGCTATGCTGATCCGATGTGGCCGAGATATTGCTCCACTGGGGTGTGATCGAAACGCGCCCTAATGTCACCTCGGGGGGTGTTCGGTACATCGACGTCAATCCAACGCCGCATATCCGACCGATCGTCCATGCTGCTAAACGCGCCAAGCAGCATTACCAGTAAACGGAAGCTGATCACAGAAGCTAATCCTTCAGAGAAGAGGTGACTAACCAAAGCTGCGTGCACAACTAGCCACCAGGTTGTTGTATTTTTAACAAACAATCTTTTAGGACGTTACTGCATATGGGGTGAACGTTCCTTTCAAAACATCAACAGTTTCGCGGTTTATCGCTACTACCTACAGAATTCGGCTAACCATGAATATTAATAAGCTTTATATGGCCACGGGGAGGCTCAAGTAGTTAATCCCCATAACATTTCGCAAAATGATTCGATTAACTGCATAACAGGAGCTTATCCGTTTACAGTATTTACCATGAGACGATAGACGGACATTTTCAACGAAGTAGAACGGAATTAAAGGGGATGCTAAATTTTTCGTAAGAATTTTTGCAAAGCTCCTTCACGCCACTATGTACGTTGGTACGAGGCAATCATTTCGACTTTTACGCCAGTGAATGAGAATTCTTGCAAGGTTTCTTTAATCTAGAATTAGATCGCGAGGGTGCGAAAATCTCGAGTACTGGTATAACGGGTAGGGTGGAAATATAAGGGAAGAACTGCGGACTACCCGTTCAATATGCCTGCAATAAAATACATTTTCCCCTCCTAAATGAAAGAGGATTTCCAACCCGCGAGATGAGATCGGTCAACGATTTTGAGTCACGATGCGAAGGAGATTTTTTCGCTGCGAAACTTTAATTAAATCTTCGGTTTGGCTATTTATACAGTACCCCTGATCGCCAACCTCTTCCTCAAATTCTCATTTGACTTTGAAATATTTGTTGTTCGGAGGAGCGGAGTGTATGTGCTTTTAATACATGAATATGGTAATTTCGGTACATCTGTTATATTATAGGAACGTAGGAATGTTAACGGTTACGAAATATTCGCAAAGTTATGCAACCCTTAAAAAACGATGGGGTGATGTAACGTATAACCAGCTCTATATATATATATATCTGTTACGTATCTAGATTTGGCTATTCATAGCTTTGCCCTGAGATTTATCGTTATTGAACCAATCTTGAACATGGACAATTATATTGTAGTCAAGTTTCCAATCCTTAGAAATTTCCACCTTTTGGTAAAGATGATTTAAAGATTTTTTATTACCGACATTCGAATAGCGAATCTAACAATTTAAAAATATGTGTAATAAAGTTATCGTACGAAGCTAATGATGGTTTCTGTAAAAATATAAGACCTTAGAAACTAAGGTTGAAAACTGTACGATCATAAGAAGCTAATAATGAAATCGTCGGTAAATTATCATACAAGTTGGTACCTTATAGCGTTGACTGAAGAGGTAAATAGAGTAAGCATCTTAAGGGATATAGTGACACGCGAATCTGGGTGTCGTGCATACCTACAAATGGACTTTACCCATTGAAATATTATTATGCTTACCCATTGTAGGGATATATATATATATAGATATATATTCTACATATCAGAAACGCGAGGCACAGAATACACGGGCATGTTTAGTCTATTAATTTCAGTCAAAGCTTATAGAATTTTCAAGGATAACAGAACAGGATAACAAGACCACTATGATCGATATACTTGCTCCCTTTCTTCTTTAGTCTTTAACGGTATAAGCTATCACCGTTGGTAAAGTAGAGCCGACATTCAATACACAAAGAGCCCCTAAAAATAATTTCTATTCTAATAAACAATTAATAAACAAAATCAAAAAATTATAGTCATTACGTAGGAATATTAAACTTTCTTTAAAAATACGATACATTTTCCATATTTATAATCTCTCTAATTATCACAGAATTTTTACCGGCATGAGGTAACATCGATCTCATCCCCAAATAAAACAATTACCCTCGAGAAGCCAGAGCTTATCTAATATCCGGAGGAGTCCTGCGTTTGTTGGATCGTCAAGTAACCTTTAAGTTTTAGGTCACAGGGCCATAGGTAAATATCATAGCAGTTTATCTTAGATAAGGTATATTTACCCTAGAAATGTTTGCACCATACCTATGCCAACACGATGAACGGCATACATATGTATATACAAAAACTTTATGCATAAACGTAATACCTAAATTAAACATCCCACAAGCTTCTACTATAATTAAACCATACTTTGGCAACTTTAACCACTGGCGACGATTTCAGTAACCCTACATTCTGGATACAAGCTTGAAATGCTCAGAAGCTCGAAAGCATCGGAACTGAGCTAACGACCCCTCACGCGTGTGTCTATTCGAAAGTACGTGAGGCCAACTAGTCAGCCAGTCCGCCAGCCAAGCAGCCAGACGCTTCCTCCGTTTACGAGGAGGAATCAAGGATGAGGTTGTAAATGCTAGTCGCGTAGTTTCAAAGTTACTACTTCTTGGCTACCCCCTAACCCATCCTTTCCTATACACTGTTTCCTCCACCCCTTACCCGTCACCCGCCCTAAAGCTTCCACACAACTTCAGAGCTCACATGGTTGCAGTATTGCAGCCCTGCAGTTACTGACGGCAAATGAGGAGCGTCAATCCAGCTTCTTCTGCAACCTTCTTTATCCTTGCAAACCTTCACCCGTGACGCGACTCTGTCTCTGAATAAACTGTATTCTCTTTCTTTTCCTCTGTCTCTCACGTGATGTAATACCAATTTTGTGTTTCTACCAACTATTGACTCCTTGATCAAATATATGTGTGTATATATATATATATACAGAGTGACAATTTAAGGGTGGCCATGTGTTTTTAACATGGATAACAACGGATCGGTTTTGCGCGGTGATATCGCGACGTTTGAGGTGCGCTTTTTGAATGGTTTTTTATGCCCTCTTCAATGGGACAACTGGTATTTCTGTGAAAATTATTGCTTTTACGGCAGAAAACGGAATATTTCGAAAAAAAGTTGAAAATGCATTTTAATTTTATATTTAAAAAATTGATTGATTTCAATCAAACTGAAATGTTGTTTTAAAAAAAACTAAACTTTGATTATCACAGCATTGGAATTCTAACCTAAACTAACCTAACGTAACTATTTCTAAACCCATCACAGCTCCGGGTGCCTAGTATTGACAAATTTTGGAAAATTCGTTATGCTCGCCGCTTTATTGTCCTGGAAACTGCTCCTGGACATAGAAGTCTTTCAGGACAGTTATGGAAACTGCCAAGTGTCCTCAAAGCTGCCACTGCATTTGTAAAAATGTCTTGAAAACTGCCCTAGAATATGTATATATGTATATAGAACGGCTGTACCCATGTGAAAAATATATATATAGATTATATAAAAATGGGCACAAACAATCTATATATGGAATATAAATGTTTATCGAAAGGGATGATTATACATTTATTGAATACAAAATTATTTTATTGTACATTACAATTGAACGTTTTTCAGAGAAATGGCAATGCCTAAGCAATTTAACAAAAAAAAAAATAAAAAATTTTCTTTACTGCCAATCATGAACTGTCAAGAAGAAGTCAATGTTCCAAATTCGTACATAATTTTACAAGATTTTCAGTGACAAGACATACGATTTACACTAATTCTTCTACTGCAACTTGATGTTGGTTCTCGAAATTTACTAGATTTAACCTATTTCATCCACGAATTGTGATATAAGAAATTTCTTGAATCCGATAATGCCATCATAGCAATAAGTTCCGAAATTTTTCTGGTTCGCGTGAAATTGTCTAATGTGTGTTACGAGATGTTTCTAATATAATAGAAACGGCTGTGTTCATTTTGTACTATATTTATATAAAAATTATATATAAATTATATATACCCATTTTTACATAAAGGCATTATATATAATTCATATATAACTTATATATAATTTTTTCACATGGGTAATGTCAATAGAAAAAGCAGTGACGCTAACCATGTGAATCGATGTGAAAGCTTCGCTTATGGCCGATACGAGATTACTTAGTGAGCTTTTTCAAAACGTAGGAATATTTTTATCGCAGAAATAGCTATAGTTTAAGCTCGTCATTATGTTGTCGGCACAGCACGACAATATCTAACTCAAAGATCGATATGGTGACTTGACATTTAAATTTTTTATACTCTTGCAGAGAAATGAGATTGTTCATATTTGCACAGTATCCATGGCTACCTTCGTGGACTCTTTACATTGAATTGGCACTCCGGAGAGAGATCATTAATAAGTAATGGACTCGGGTGCTGGCAAACGATATTATGAGCATAGCGTTACGTTGGAAACGAGTAGCATAACCGCGGGAACGACACTAGCTAGCATCGATCACTTAGCACCACGGATCCAGAACACCGTAAATCCATTGGTGTACGATGTACGATAATGGAGGGGTCATTAGTAAACTATTATGCAGGAAACTATTATCGTACGGATGGATGAACGGACGGACCAGCGAACCGGTAAACCATCGAACGATCCGGCGGACGTACTGACGGACGGAAGCACCGCGTTGCGGGAACGTAATTTGAGGATTATGCCTGCTCGTATATTACCGTTAGAACAATGTCGAGGTGACGTCACTCTCGTACAATCACGTACGTAATCTGTGAGGATCTTCTGGAATTCTCTGGTTCCTCCATCGCCCAACGCTCAGAGACCACCACTACCACCACCATCAACCAGGGTATTCGCTTAAGTTTGGGAGGGTAATACGATATGATGCCCTGGGATTAACTTTACTAAAATTGGAAGGTATTATTTAGCAAGCAGTTTCGCCGACAGGGTGACGCCATGTTCAAATAGGACTTGAACGCATTTTTTTCAAGGAGAGATAGTGACTAAGTGATCCTAGGCTTTTCCAGATTATCATTTAAATATCAGACACTTTTTTCTTCTCGTTTGGTAGTCGAGTCACAATGTTAAAGCATAATGAGGAACGGTAACATGGCATAAAATATTAATAAAATATGTCTGACCTGGTGTCAAAGATACGTGAGGGTAAACTGGGTACGTCTCGACGCAATGACATTTTCGGAGTGTCCTGTTAATAAGGCATTATTGCATTAACGAATTTAACGCCTAGAACGCTTCAACTCAGTAATATATATGTATATAAACGAATCTACTGGCTGTTTTGAGGATCTTGTCGATTATGGGGCATTCACAACGGCAAGCTGAAATGGTTTTTTAAAAAAAACTAAACCTTGGGACATCTAGCATTGGAATTCTAACCTAAGCTAACCTAACCTAGCCATTTCTAAGCCCATCACAGTTCCGGGTGTCTAGCATTGGAAAAATTTTGGAAAATTCGGTGTGAGAGCCGCTTTATGGTCCTCAAAACAGCCGTTACGCTGGAAATTCTTTGGGGACAGATCTCAAAACAGCCACATGTCCTTAAAGTAGCCAATACGTAAATAAAATCGTCCCCAAAATAGCCCTTTGCCAAATCTATAAATATAGATAAATAAATAAATATATATAATATGCACGAGGATGTACTTAATTCGAGCATCTCTCGACGCTCATGCCCATGTGGAGCAGAGTCTGTCGCAGTAGCGAGTACTGAAAATTGACGTCATTAGACGGAGTTTGGGTAGGATATCGATTTGACATATTTCAGAGCCATATAGCATTTCGAGCTCTTCTGTATTTATGCTATTTATATTTAATGAGTCACTGTCCTCGAATGAATGTATTTAATCAAGATTAAATATAATAAATCCGGTAATATATCGAAAAATACCCTATATGTTTTTTGTGTTCATTTTAGCGTCTGACCCATTGAAAGTATTGACAGGTGGTAATAGCCTAGATTTTATTCATAACGCAAATAGAATTCGCGTTATTATAGAAAAGCTTGAGGATCATTAACGTTACGGAATGCGACACGACGCCGTAGTCGTAACTTGGGAAGGGCAATAAAACACAATTATCATTTATATTACCTAAGGAAGCCCACTTTGCGCAGAGATATCATGAATATTAAACGTGCTACTTCAAGCTGTGCCACTTTTGCGTGCCGATTCGCAGTCCTGCGGGATGTAGAACGATTTGAGGTTATCACTAGAGAATTCTAGCTCTAGGTCAATAAGTTATTGAGAACGTCAGCTGAGTTTTCGAGGTATACCGTGATGCTCTTACTTTGCAATACAATCCCGCAGTCGCCAAGGTGAAAAGATTATATGTAAAAAATATATAAATTACATATAATTAATTTATATATATATAAATATGTGGAAAGGCTGTTTCGAGTACTTCACTGATTATGGGGCATTCGCAACGACAAACTGAAATGTTATTTTAAAAAGAACTGAACCTCGGACTATCACAACATTGGAATTCTAACCTAACGTAACCATTTCTAAACCCATCACAGCTCCGGGTGCCTAGAATTGAAAAATTTTGGAAAAGATAGACACTTCTTTGAGGACAGCCCTGGAAACAGGACTTAGATATATTTATATTTATATATAATGAATTATATATAATTTATATATATAAACGTATCTAGTGGCTGTTTTGAGGACTTTGCCGATTATGGAGCATTCACAACGGCAAGCTGAAATGTTTTTTTGTAAAAAAAAACTAAACCTTGGGACATCTAGCACTAGAATTCTAACCTAACCTTGTGGACGGCGCCATCACCTGCCGGCACAAGGAGGAGGAGGTGGGGGACGACCCCCCCCCCACAACCTACACGTCTAACATACAGGGGTTACCACTAAACGACCTCAGCCCCTTGAGGGACGAAGAAAAGACAAGGTCAAGGAGAAAGGGACCCAAAGGCTGAGCACAATGCATTAGGTGCCAAGGTCATCCAAGGGCATCCAATATGCCTCAAGAGTAACAGGAACAGGAGGACAGCACTACCAAAGGGCATCACAGAGGGCTGCAAGGGCGTCGAGGCGCAGGGTGCGAATAACCTCTGTCAAGGGCATCCAAACGCATTGGACGCCAACCCTGACAAAGGGCATCCAAGGGCAGTGGCGGGCACCCGCATCAGAAGAATGCCAACCAAACCCTCCCACTCGAAGGGCAGAACGGCCAAGGGTAGAAGGACGACCTTGCACACAGGGAAGATCAAGGCCAAGGACAACCCAACGCATTGGACGCCAACCCTGACAAAGGGCATCCGAGGGCAGCAGCGGGCACTCACATAAGAAGAAGGCCAAACAACGCCTCCCACTCGAAGGGCAGATGGGCCAAGGGTAGAGCGACGACCTTGGACACAACGAAGGTCAAGACCAAGGACAACCCAACGCATTCAGGCTCAAGGTCAAAGAACGCCCTAAAACCCATGATGACCTACAAAGGGCACCGGGTATATAAGGGGTCGCAATCCCACTAGGAGGCAGTATTATCTGAACCAAAAAGGGAAGAACAAGTGAGAAGTGTACCTGAATAGTAATAAATTGTTAATTCCTGATTAATTAAAGTGTGTTAACAATTATTATCAACGACCTTGGCAGCGAATACCGGATTTTGAGTAAGGATTAACGGAGAGAGACGCACAACGAATCGGTGCCCCAGTTATCACCATTTCCGTCGCACAAGAATCAGGACATCCACGTTGCTCGCATTTGGAGAGACTCCGAGGCCTCTAAGTATTAGCCGCCTCGTAAATTCATTCAACATTGCTAATTAGCCCTGCCAATAAGGGGCGCAAGAAATACATTGGCTGGCGACCGTAATTGATCTTTTCGGAGTGAGAACCCCACGAAGGTGCCGCAAGGCTGAAAAGGAGACTTCGTGGCGACAACGGAACCGCACGGTACCCCACGCTGGGTGCAGCAACTAGTCGGAAGGACCAAGGGCGCGTAAGCCGTAGGGGAGTGGAATCCCGTCTCTTGAGAAGAGCACTACCCTCCACCGTTCTGATCGACCAAGGAACCAGGCCAGCATCCAGGCAAACGGTTACAACCTAACCTAACCTAACCATTTCGAAGCCCATCACAGTTCCAGGTGTCTAGCATTGGAAAAATTTTGGAAAGTTCGGTGTGAGAGCCACTTTATGGCCCTCAAAACAGCCACATGTCCTCAAAGTAGCCAATACGTAAGTGAAATCGTCCCCAAAATAACCCATTGCCAAATTTGTAATAATGATTGTATATAATTTATATATCATTTCGAAGAAGAAAGTAATTTAAATTGAAACCGTGATTTTAATTTTAAGAAATGATTAAACGTTCATTCCGTGCGAAATTATTAATTACGTATTACAATTGAATATTACAATGGGAAATTCTCATATTTAAGATACTTTGTGGTTAAAAATTTGTAAAATGTAAGAGGCTAGTAAATTTGAAATTGCCGCCATTAGGGCCCAATAACGTGGCAGGGGATGGACGGCAGCAGACGAACGGGTCAGTTCTCCTTCGCGTAAGGTAAAGGTCATACCTTTAACTATTAGTGCGAGAGAGAAGAAAGAACTCTGAGTATGTTCCTAGCAAGTTTGTGAACTGCTCCAAGGTGTTTTTAACCGTTTTAGTGCCAGGGGTTTTTAAAAATCCGTGTCGAATTGTGCCATGAAGCGCGATAGCGCTTCCTTCATTTATCTGCGAATAATGCCGATCGACGCGGTTTTTAACACAATGTGTTAAAGAAAGACAGCTACTTATGCAGGTTGTTTTCGATTATTTGAAAGAAAATTTGTAATTACGAGAGGAAACTCTCGACAGACTCAGGACAAGATACATTGACGATCGTGATCAAAAATAGCGACACGGTTCACCACAGTACGCGAACAGCGCGATCGCGCTGCGTGGCACTAAAACGGTTAATATACAAAAGCTGCTATATTCACAATCATCGCTGTGATGAATTGACAACTGTCAAACTTAAAGAGTTTCTCGTATGACAATATATCGTCGGAACAGAAACCTTGTAGAGGCAGAGGATTAGAATCAAGATAGAGTAGAAAAATTAATGTGAACTCTATACGTATGTAACGTATAGGAATGCAACATTCATTCGTTGGGGATTCAGTACAGTACATTTTCTATCTCTTCAAGGGGGTATTCTACTCTAGAACCTTCGAAAATTCGATTTTTTTTTCATTTTATTATAGTTTGGAGTCTCGAAAATATGTACCTAAAATATTAAGGTGAAATTCGTAGAACTCCCAGACTTGTCGAAGTTTAAAGGCCGCGGCGCGGAGGCTGCAGGAACACCGGACACTTACACACATGACAAACCACCACTGAGCAATGCAGTGTTGCAAGACCCATTTATGAGGACTTGACTTCAGACGATTTATGGGAGCGATGTCTCGAAACTTTTACCCAAAACAATAATGGAAGTTTGAATTCCTTAATCTGGACGTTTGCTCCGAAACATTTGCACTGTCGCTAAAAGACTGTGGAAATTGCGAATTTCTTGGTCGCCGTCATTTTTAATGAAGGGTTTTGCAAACTCCTAAAAATCATGGAAGCGATGGGAATGAAAGTCGGCCAGAACGCCAAAACCATCGCAGACGCCAAAGACAACGAGCGCATACAACGGTCTGGCAGACGGGCGTCTGCCGCATCTAAAGAGGCGAGGACTGCCAGTGGAGAAGAGAGAGCTCCTCAACACGACTTGTTCGAAGCTGAGGAAGATTTCCTCTATGGTCCTGTTATAGCTGCTTAGAGGTAAGTTACTGAAATCAGTCATTATCTACAGTAACTTCAGTCGTATCAGTCGTAACTGCATGAAAAATATCAAATGTGTTTTTCTCGAAACAACATTTCTCAAATCGGCCGCGTATTTTTCTTAAACACTACTAGACCGATTAAATAATAATTTTACACACATTTCAAGTGAATATGACCTATAGCTGGAACTAGAATTATATCGACAATTTGGTTACTTCCACCCCGCCCCCTTGTTCTAGTTGAAAATTTTTCGAAAAAATCGGACCACAATTTTTAAACATCTGCGATTCGGTGAAAATGTTTGGACTTGCTTAGTTCTAGTTCGGACGATAACTACATTCATATAGTTTAAAAAATCTTTGGTTCTTTTGTTTCAGACGACTAGGATGGCTGGAATTCGTGCGCCCGATTGGACCGGTGTTTCGTAACATGACCTACACGTCAGCGTATAACTTGTGCATTCTTCAATAAAATGCCTTATAAAAATGTGTGTTGTTAGTTTAAATATTACTAAATATGTGTGCAAAACTCCTGCCTTGTAGGTTTAATAGGTTTTTTGTAACGCATGCATGCCTACCGAGCGTGCTAGAAATGGCGCCTTTCATCAAGGCGCGCTGTATTGACACGGCGCATGCGCACATCGGCACGATTTTTTTTCTCACACGCGGAACTTCTTTCTCGCCCGCTTGTCCCATAGTTCTCACCCTCTCACGAAATTATTGACTTTTTCCAATGTTTAAAGACGTTCAGGGAAATAAAACTTACAAACTTTTTTTTCACACCCCCCCTACCGGGGCTTTGCCCCTGGAGCCCACGAGGGGCTCCGCCCCTGGACCCCGTCATAGTGCGGTTCATGCGATTTCTTATTTCATCGGCAATTCTCCTGCATTTGTTACAAAAAATAATATGCGATACCCGTGCGGTAAAGCGAACACGAGCCGAAGGCGAGTGCTGCTTGTGGTACTCGTGCGGCTCGTGTGACCAACTTCACAACCTACGTATTTTCGCCCTCGTATCACAAAGTACTACTTCAAAATTAATTTCCAAAACTCCCCTTGAAAATGGGTGTCTAGAGTAAAATACCCCCTCAACATTTTTTATCAATAAGTACCTTTAATACTTGTATTTGTTACTATAATATTGTAATGTAGTAATTAACAATTAAACGTTTAACCGTTCCTCCTTATGGATGTTTATATGTAATCGCGATGTACAGATCGAGATTTTCGGAGCAAACAAATTATATATAATTAGTTTTTAATAAATGATATATATATATTATAAACAATCATTTTTTTATATAATTTATTTATAATTTATATATATCTTTCCACCTGGGCGTTCTGGCCTCTGCGCAAGATCAGATGGATTAGATTAATTACATGATAGATACTGCAGCTAATAGATATTCTTATTGATGAGCATCCGTTTTTAGACACGTTTGAATTCACGAAAGCAGAGAAAAATGTTTGCCACGGAGATGCCACCGCAATAATTACGGCATCCTTGGTGATTTTTATTTTTTGAACTGGTTTTGGAAGTGCCAACACTCTTCGGTTAGGCGTTCCTCCACCTTGAGACAATTTCAAAATTACCAACGTAGTCACGTACGAGTCATTCCGAGAGTCCGGCATTTCGAGCACGAGCGCGCCAACATTTTTTCTTTTCTCTCTGGTCCACTCTAGGAGATAATTAAATAAAGACGAAAGAAAGTTCTTCGGCGGCATCCTTCGTGATCGTGCAAAGGCGTGCCGCAATCCACAGTCTGCGAGAGTAGCTACTAACTTACCTACCTTCGAATTCGAGTTGTTCATCCATCCTGTAGCTGCTACTGGGAACCATCCCAAGCTGAGTGAAAAACCCTTCTCTTGTGAGTTGTATTCCCCTTTTTTCCCTTCTCTTCCTCGTGCCTTTTTGAATTCCATCTTTTGCCAACTTGGCGCTTTCCTGTTTGCAAAAGTACATCTCGACCCTTGGCTATATCTACCTGCGACAAGCTTGTTCCAAGCTCCGAGCGAGCTCCTGGAAGTAAGTTGTTTTTCACTTAAGTCTAAATGGAGGCGGATGCTACATTGCTCGGGAAATACAGAGAGCAACATGGAGCAACGTAGATGACTGCGATAAAAGCTGGAAGAGAAAAAACTATTTCCTTAGACTACGAGGTGTTAGATAAATAATCTTGAACCATCTTCTTATAATGGCGGTATCTCAAAAAAAGAGAAGATTATGTTGTAGAAGAATGCCGTTGCGTTTCCTTTGTGATTTGGCGTTGCGACGCTGGATCGAAATGGGCTAGAACGTGTGACAGCGTCACGACGAATTTCAGGTGAATCCTTGGCATATTCATTTACCGTTTCCTCAGACTCAGACTATTAAGACCGACGCGACAATGGTCTTCTATGCGTTAGTGCGATTTTCCTATAAACGGTGGAAAAGGAAAGTATTGGCACTGCCGTGATTGGTCGAGCGAATAGAGAAGAGTATCAACTGAATGGCTTTCCTTAGCTTTATGATGCAATAACATTGAGGTAAATAGAATTAATACGACTATGCGACCCATAGAATTACTTCTGATTCTAGCGGCTGACTAGCTTGGTAGTACTATCACTATAGTTACAAGAAAAGTGCCCTTAACGGAGGTTGACCTCACGCTGGCAACCATTACCCACTTATGTCATAATTGAGTCTTATATTCTTTGACTGTTCTTAGTTCGATCATTGCTGGATGCTTACGAGGCTACTGTGATAATAAACCCTAACAATTATTGTCTAATATTAGATCCACTCCGAATATGGCACCATTGCTTCCGAACCAAGGGTCCAAATTCTCATCCTTAATGGTGGATATAAAAGGAACGATAATGGGAAAAAAGTTTTCCGAGTTCAGATGGAATAGAGTAAATATCGTATTTAGCGAATCCACTACCGCCGGTTGTCGTGGATGATGAAAGTTAAGACAGTAAAGTTAAGACATTGCGGCCTTCGGACTTCCGGTGATTACGTTGTACCATTTTCCAAGGTGAAGCCAGCCGAGAATAACGGGTAGCATCTTTCACTATAAAGCGCAACCGTGTCGCATGCTACTCTCGGGACAAATATGTCTGCAGATCCGAGCCAAGCTCCAATTTCAACGAACGGTTTGCTATTTACTATCGAGCCTGCAATCGCCATTCTGAGGATACTTGCTGCTCCACAAAATACACGGTGCTCTAGCATCGTCTATAACTTTTCGTAATAACGGCGATCGAGGGATATGGGGGTTGCTACGGTTGGGATCTATGCGGGATGAATTTCATCTAATAAGGTCCGTCTCGTTTCGAGAGAAAGAGATCGTAGCTACTGCCATCTATTTCAACCCCTTCCAAGTATCAACCCTTATACACATACCCACCCATCCACCCATGCGCTCCTCCCACTTTCCCCTTCTCAATCCTTACCCCTTCCTCGTGCTCCCTTTTTTTATCAAACGTCTCCCGCTGCTTCCTTCTCGCTCTCTCTTTGCGTTTTCTTTCTCCACTATCTTTTTTCTCGTTGTCGCATAGCAGCTCTATCCAACAAAGGAATAAGCGAACATGGAATCCCACAGCTTTCTGCTATAATGCCTTAAGCTTTGTGCTTTGAGAACTTGTCTAGCCGATTCCTGACCATTACTTAATAGCATATCGAGGTACGTCTAAATTTAGTGAATCTCGTCCTAAATTTTCCGTAGTACGGTTATAGTATGTGTACGATGTTTACGTGGATAACGCGGGTGTCGGCGATGGACGTAGATTACATCCGCACACATTCGCTGTCGTCGAAGTGGCCACGTGGCGAACCGCGGCTAGCTTTTAGCGCAAGAGCCCACAAGGGAATGATAAATTACATTATAGAGGGTGGTACCGGGCATAAAACTAACTCGATAGCCGGATAGGCTTCGCAAAAGTGAAAGCTCAGCGGAAGCTCCTTAGGGCACTGCTGAGGTCTGTAGGTTCGCAGAACAGTCGTTTCCAGAGTAATTTCAACACCTTGAAATCAACACCATCGCACACCTATTCTGAAATATTCGCACAGAAAACATAATAACGCCAGTTTTATCAGCGTCAAGAGTAGTGCTTGGTTTAGTCTTATGTGTACATACCTACCTCGTTCGGAAGGATTACTAATGTGACGTTGAAACCGTCATTAATTATATACGGTAGGATAAATTATAGAGAGCGTGCTAACTAAGATAATAAGACCAACAACTGGTGTTATGAGAGTTCAACCCTATCCACGATTTTATCCATTATAAAGGCTTTGTCATTTCTCCAATACTCAGAGAAAGGTACGTCATATATCTACCTGAGTATTTCACTTCTCGTATACACCCCTAGATACGTGCAGCGTACGACCGTGTAGAATGTGAAGTGTATGAAGATTTTTTAACAGTAAGTAGTGCTTTACTGATGGATCCCATTTAATAGGTACACTTAGCGGTATTAATATATTCGTCATAGATCAAACAGAAGGTCAAATAACAAGAAACGCATATTAATGCTGGTCATGATATCCACCTATAAATATATCTACGCAATTTTACAGCGGTGAAACTCAGGTATTTGCATGAACCATAAATTTCTACGTGTATAGTTTACAGTGTTGGTAGCTGTAGGTACACATGCCTATTAGATGTTACGTAAACCAACAATGCTTCACCATTCTAGAGCTTTTTTCCATCTGCTTCCGGCTTCCTTTTTACCAGCTCACTCATTTGAGTGCGTTCTTGTACCTACTCCAGTTGGTTTGAAATGGCGCCACGAGAACCGTGTAAACCAATTTTTTTCCTGCGACTACCGTCACGCAGAGGAGAATAACCGTTATCGCGATATATCTTGCATGTGTTCGAGCCTCGACGTATCGTCGCAGGTTGTCGCGTGGAACCAGCGGAACGGAGGGTCTGCCTTGTTTGCTCGTTACCTACGTAGCTCCTACCGCTCTCTGGGAACGTTCCGGAAGATTTATGGCGGATTCCATCCGAAGTAACGCGGATTAGTTTAGCAAGAGAAAACCTCGTCGCCCTGGTAAAGCGTAGGCCGTCTACAGCAGTAGTGAGATGAAATCGAAAATGTGGAACAGAGTAACAACAAGGACCGCTTTGAAATCGTTATTGCCATCTCGTGTTCTTTGCACGAGGTGCTTGAAGATTTGGACAGGTATATAGTATACAGGTACGGATACCTATCCTTGTAGGGAACCTGGAAACAGCGAGGGTAGCCGATATATCACTTTATTTCACTCGTGTTTCAATTTACCAACCGTAAAAGAGTTTCGGGCTTTTATCGTAAAAGTTTTCCGAGCAGACGAAAAATAAAAGGAGACACGTCGTACCTCGACGTGATGGGACCCAACTGCCTATACATTTATGTAGTTACCTACTCTGTATAGGTGGTACCTACCTATGTGGTAGCTGC
Source organism: Pachycephus smyrnensis (assembly GCA_030142225.1). Taxonomy (NCBI): domain Eukaryota; kingdom Metazoa; phylum Arthropoda; class Insecta; order Hymenoptera; family Cephidae; genus Pachycephus; species Pachycephus smyrnensis. The sequence goes on along the minus strand of JARQST010000096.1, from coordinate 281,215 downwards.
CATACGCCTATGGATAAACTTATCTGATCTGGGAATGTATTGCTGTACATGGTAAGCCTTGAATCCCCATTGCCGCTTAAATTTCCTTTTTATTACGCAAACTCAAGACAAGACGTCGACTTTTGACGATTTCAATTTCAGCCAAAACCTGGATCTTTCTTCTTAGAATAGGTATATACAGCTATGTATATACTTTGCTGGATGGGCGTTTCTTCTGCCATTTCGCAAACTTCTGGCTTTGTTATACTTGAAGAAGCATTGACCGATTTTGAGAATTCTCCCTATGGCCCTTCAGCTTTTACCATTATTCGCCGTCGTTTCATTCCTTCCCACATTCCTGTTTGAGTTGCTTTCAACTTTTCAAATAGCGACCTCAGGGTCAACTTTCCAGAGAATGGGGTACGTTTCAGAGATTGAGAAAATCTCACTTCTTTTTTTTTAATTCAGCCCCTTGCAATAACCCTTGTTTAAATAATAAACTGTTTCGTTACTGAACTATTTATCTCCTTTTAAATTTTTATCCCATTGTTCTCTGTGTAGGACTGAATAAAAATGGTAAAATCACGTCAGGCCCTCACTATTTAATGTAATAAATGTTTCTTCAAAGCTTCTTCTTTCATAGAACAAAAATGTCTCAGTCACGATTCTGCGATTACGAAGAGTTTGGAACTTATATAAATAAATAGAATAACGCGTATATTTACGTTAGATTTATTTTGAGTTTTCATAAGTCTGTTATTTACATTGATTCCATTTATCGAGGATAGATAATGTCGATGAGCACATGATCTTATACAGTATAATGTCGTTAAAGTCTTACCGTGTCACACGATTAACTCACTGAATTTATGTTAGATCTTAATGAGGAATCGTATCTATGTTGGGGTCGACGTGCGTACGTTAGTAAGAAAAACATCCCTTACATATCAAACACCATTGCATTCAGGAAATAGTCGTGGTCTTATCCGTAAATTATGGGCTGCACAATAAATACTCGAAGAAAATACGCCTACACATAGTGTTACAGTGTATGATCGGTAAACACCGCATTATTATTATCGTTAGTAGAGTAGTACGACTAGGGCTTAGAATCCATTTACACAAAAGGGACAATAATTGCTCATTTACGTATGAGAGAACGTTATATATAAATAATTGCGACGAAGATCATTGTCACTCGATCTGCTCGCCTAGAATTCATGAGAGTGTCCCATTCTCATTTTGGAAAAAGATACTCTCACACGAATAGAGGAATTCCTTCCCTCGAAGATCGATACGTAAAAGACAGACTATAATTATATATAGATAGATTATAAATATATCGCTGCTATATTCTAATCGAATCTGAGTGTTCATTTCGAAGGAAAAAGTTCCCAACACAATCGCGTTTCTATTTCACCATAACGCCTTTTCTATTCTTGCCATTGACTTTTTTTATATCGGACTCTACTACTCGTGAAAAATAAAAATATACTCTGTTGTTTGATTTCTGAACTCTCGAATGTCGATCGGCGAGGACGTAGATCGAACGTTCAGGGCGTCATCCTCGCGATCGAGTGTCTATGAGCGTCGTGCGAGCCCGTAATCTACAGGATAAGTGAAAGGATTCGAAGCGGTTCTCCGTACCGTTTGGTACGTTCCCGTCTTTATCCCAAGGGACAGCTTCTCTCCAAGATCTCGACCCAGTCGAACGGTTGCCCTTGCTTCACGTCGGGTAGAGACTCGTAAAACTTGGTATCCTCCAGCTGACAGCGGCCAGTAAGGAGATGAGAAAGTTGCTGGCTAAAATTGCAGGACTCAAGTTCCTCCTGTCTCCGCCGTGCATCGCTGCTGGTTTCTCCTCTTCTGAAAAGAGATGGAATATTGCGAATTCCATTTATTAAAAATCGTCGAAAGACATGAGTCTGATAACGAGAGAACAAGAAAAATAAAATATTCCCTTTGAAGATTCGAGATGATATTTTTAAAGAGGATAACAAAGGTACTATCGTTATCCAAAACATAGGATCCTTGCTATGTTTTGTTGTGACGAATAATACAAACATCAATTTTTCTGCAAATTTGATCTTGGATGACCGCAGCAAAAAGCTTCAAGCGTATTAGTGAATGCGTATATTTGTATGAGTTTGTTATCTTCTATTCGCTATGTAATATAACAAATCTCAAAATGAGATGATGATACTCTCGAAAGTGATATACTATGTATACCAAGGATGTTTCTTCCCGAAGGACCACTAGACTCGAGTTTTTTAACCTCTTCTGAGACTTCGTTTACCTTCGATAACGTGGACCATCACGTATGCGTGCTTCGCGTTACTCGGGGCACACGTGTAATTTCCTCCATGGCTTGGCTTTGTTTTCTCAACCACGAGAACCGAGCCAGTTTTAGTCGGTTCTACCTTGACACCCGGTTCGGCGTCGTAGTTTATCATACGGCCCTGACGGTACCAGAATACGTAAACCGGCGGTTCCGTCGCTGCCATCAACTGACATTCCAACCGAAGACTCGAGCCCTGTTTCACGTGCAGATCCGGTGCCCCAGGGATCACCGAGTAGGCTTCTGTGATTCGCAAACGTGCGAAGTACTGCTGGACAGGATGCGTGGCTACCTGAAATTATGAAATACACGTATATAGGCTCTATACATAATTTTGTATTATACGAAAGCGTACGTTATTCGTTTATGCCGCTCCTACGTGTCGTAGGATATACACCAGCCATTGTTTGTTGGCCGCTTGAAATTTAGTGAACGCGTAAATTATGCGAAAATAGCCGTGTGGTATGTTGTAAATTTTAAACTGACCTTTAGGTAATCAGCCGCGTCGAATACGAATAGGCTGATGTGAATCAGCGGCTACTCTCAATATAGCATCGGAATGTTACAAGCGCAACGAATTGACATTTCTCGAGAATTGACCTTCTGAGTTTATCGTATACACGCGCAGACTTCAATATGTCAACCTTAATAATCCGAGACAGCTTAATTTAAAATGATATCAACTTTCGTTCCCTTTCAACACCCTCCATTACAGATCAGATCAAATCAGGTCAGATATATTTCAATCACGATTCAATACGTAATTAACAGTGAGCTTTCAACCTGTCTGGAATACGTATTTAGGTTTTTTTTAGTCCTCTCCAAAGTATACCTGGCATTCGTAAAGTCCTGCATCTTCAAGAGTTACTGTACGAATCAGTAAAGTCCAATCAGAACTCGAAGGTCGAATCATGAACCTTGTGTCAACGGAGTGGGTGGCAGCACCGACTGTTAACAATTGTCTGTCTCGACGACGTATCCACGTAACCTGCAACATAGAATTATGCATAAATGAAATATGAGTCTTGCTGCATCTTTATTATCTTTTTTAACATAGAGGATATCATGAGCGTTATACCTATATATTTCTCATACATCTAGAAAATCCTGTGAAGTTTGAAAAATTAACGGCACATTATTAAAACGTATAATTCGTCCGCGAGTACAACGTATGTACTTTAAAGAGGTCACCATTAGAGGAAACAGGGTAAAGCCGGCCAGTCTATTTTCCACATAAATAGAAAAAACAAAAAATTTATATTGATCCTACAGTTTACTTCGATATAGTAAAGTATACTTCGGCGCTAAAAACTTCATTTATAATATTTTATCCTAATCATCATGGTTTCTTTCTTAATTTTTATGACATTACAATTTACACGTAGGCTATGGCGCCAGATATAGACCTCTTAATAATTTAATAAAAGAAAGTATCTTCGCCAGAATTATATTGACTATTAAATTGACTGCGCTGATTTCTGATCATAAATAATTTTGAAAGACAAATTTTTTTTCTTAAATGATCGCCATTAGCCTGTTTTCTTCTAATATTTTCCTCGTGGTTCGTGTACATTGACTTAATGGCGACTTATAGTATAACACAGTAAAACTTATGGCGTAATCGGAGAAAATTTTGTTGGTAGAATAAAAGAAACGATAGCTTACGAGCTCTGGATGGTGTTAATATTTTTTCGTGATTGTAAGAGAATACTGTATTACGCCAATTATAGTAACGATTTGTATATTCTAATTTCAAGACCATTTTATCGTAAGAGAGCCCTAATTTGTGTTATCGTAATATTAGTATTAATAATTTCTTAATGAATTATCTTAATTAAAGTTTTCAATTCCAATGCATTATTTTACCTTCGTTAGCCATCCGACCCCCACTGTCAAGGATGAACAAAGAATTTACTTATTCTAGTACTATGGACCCTTGTTTTACGGTACTTCCGTCACATTATACTTGTCAGCTTGAGTTATGATTATTTTACCTACGTGGCCGTTACTCGCTTCGGGAATACTCATTGTCCAACGTGTACGCCGTAGGTAGGTGGTAGGTACTTCCAAAGCCAAAGAACACGCTTAAAGTTCCCGTTATTAATTTCCTTCGTTTCACTTTACGAGCCCGGGAAAATGGAGGACAGACGCAACTAAAGTACCGAAAAACGTAACATAAAACAACCAGTAGTTAACATAGCAATTACGAACGAGAAATGTGGTCGCTCTTGCAAATAGCGTGACAACGTTGCTGAACATATTTTTCTTTATCTGTTTTCGATTCCATCTTTTTTCTCCTGGAATTTCTGTCTCAGTATACCAGCTGATTATGTACTCCGTTTTAATACACGGACGCAATTAGGAGGATCCTAGTAATATGTCCCGGGAAACCAATTCCCCGCAATATAGTATACGAGTCACCGAGCTCGTAATCTGGGCCAAGTCTAATCCTAATCCCTCGAAGAGAACATCCCTCTGAACCTCTGTAATGGTGAATCCACTACAGCAACTGTGTATACAACGCGAATTCGGCTAAAGTTGGCGGGTACGCGAGTTTACCCCAATCAGCACAAAGTTACGTGATTCCACTGTAGCTCTACTGTGGCTCGATAAGACGACATCCCTGACACCTGGTATCTGCTTCTCATAACTTTGAGTTCTTGCCAAGGTGCAAGAAAAGTCAACTTCTGGTTCCTTAAGGAATCTCTCCATCTGAGACGAAGCAAAATCTTTACTATACGAGATAACTCGTATATGGTGTGGTATGTAGAGTTTGAAAATGAAGAAAATATGTAGGGATAGTAGATGGATTTCCAGCCGTTATTGCTGGAAAATACAATTGGGCGGAGAACGGCAATGTACTATGTACAATTTATTCATATGTATATGAACGAGTCAGTATCGTTGCTTTGAAATACTTATTACACTGAAGTAGCTGTATTCGGTACAGTACAACCACACGGGCATGGACAGCTTGTCTCAGGACCATCTTTTCACAGTTACCATAATACTTCGGAGATAATACTGCAGAACTCTTATCTAAATGATACTTCTAGAACGAACGTGACTTCTTTTAACTATATCTTCCTATAGAACTAATAATATACTTTCCAGACATCCCGGTGTTACTATAAATCCCAAAGTATTTCTGTCCGTATCTGATATAGAAATGGCGACCTTCTATGGCGCCGTCTGTTATCTAAGGGCTGTGATGACTTTTAGTGCGTGTAGTCTATTCCCTAGGGTATAGGCCGTCCATTGAAGTGAGTAAATTTGCGATGGTTCAAAGTGTCTTGCTTCAGTAAATTACAAGGTGCGCGAGGCGTACGAGTCGATCGATGTTATTAGAGACAGACCGGTTAACATTGGCTAGAGAGGATCCTCTCATGAGGATCCATTAAATTGGAGGCGGCGGGGATTACAAAAGCAAGCAGTACTTCGTAGTCCTCGTGCATACACGCCCGTAATTGGAAACGACCCATCCCTTTCCACCGCTACATTCTTAATCTCACGAATGAGAATTCACCCCAGGTTAAGCATCGCGACGCGTCGTACGACCTCGTACTCGCGTTCTGCTTTCGTATAGAGGACTGGGCTTTTCTGGTATCTTATCGAAATCTTAACAAACCACTGTAAGTAGAATGAGTCACTTGGTTCATTATGGTCAGACCGAATGTCTCTTAATCTCTACAGTTATCCATCTTATCTAAGCTATCCTGTATATCCTCTCGAGCTAACGAACTTTTCTCGCTAACCTTTACTGCGAAGAAGAAGGTTTAGACGTCACTCGCCAGACTCCATTCCACTCCCTAGAAAGTGACCCGACGTCCGTCACTCAGATAACGCAAATCCGGGAAAGAATCATCGACATCATGAAAATACAGAAGGACCGCTCTCACTCACACCCCGGTGCTGTTAAATTGCCCAAATAACTTTCTCAGCGATATTACAGTAATCCACCATGGATACTAAGATGATTCAAGATAAGGAAGGCCGCACGTGACGAAGCTTTCCAAGTTTCCCGACGATGGCGCTCGTGGTGGGTATTGGTTTTCACGCGAAACCAACTGGTAGTCTCGAAGTGGTAGTGGGAGACTTAATTCATTGGATCAATTGAATAAGAGTGCCATGGCTTTAAAGTCGAGAGGAGGGTCTCCTCTAAATTGACCTCGGCCGCGAATGAGATTGCTTTTCCGTATTGCCTAACCGTACTCGAAAACCCGATATGCCATCCCTTCTTCTTCTTCTTCTTCTTCGATGGGACTTACCGGAAGCATTTAGAAAAAGTTTTCTACCTGACGCTCGCATTTCCTGGGTTTCTATTTCCTGAATCGACTGGCAGTGCTCCCAATATCTCCAACGGGGATAAGTTTTTCATTCTTTTATTCGAAAGAAAGACGAAGGACATTGATTTAATTCACTCGACTACTCGAAGGACCATTTTCTTAGTTGAGGATCGACACCATCTTGCCCGAACTGTATAAAGGTATCCGTCTAGTTATACGTATATCGGGCTTTTATCATCATGAAGGATTCTTTATCTGGGTGAGTTTTTCTGGTCCATGCCATATCCCTACCTCATCATAAAGGTTTCTCTTTAAATTGCGTCTCGACGGTGTTGTTTTTTCGTGGATGTTTCGCCTCAGGGATGAGTTATGGTACTGATGATTCTTGTGCGGCCCCGTTGGAATAAAAATTTCAAATTCTTCTGCGAAACAATGAGTATAAGAAAGGGAAGGTGTCTTGAAGAAAGGGGATTATGGTTGGCAACACTGAATTTCCCAAGATGGCCCCGCGGGATATCTTCTCACACCATTTTGTTTCTTAATAATATTGCAGCTCACCAGCTTTCCGGGTCAAGGTTTTCCCTATTGTGTTTACTCGCTCCTCGAATTATTTAAGCGCGCGTCAGACGCATAGGAAAAAAAAATTTTCCTGAGCATCTTTATAATACTCCGTGATCATCTTTTTTTTATTTGATTTCGTTCGCCGTATTCTTAGAAATATGCTGCTCGAGTCTGCTCCTCAGTCCTTACACTATGTAGCTTCATAGCAATGATAAGTAATCGGAAGTATAGATAAGAATAATTTTCAACTTTTTGATCGAGGAATTTTACAGAGATAAAATTTAACGACAATAATATGACATTATTATTAAATATTAGATTATTATTATTCACACAGTGATTGTGTTCACGAGATAAATTGTTTATTAGTCGATCCAATCGACTAGTAATCGTCAATAGAGTTTCAATGATTTCAATTAGCTTGGTGGAACAATTCGTCCTTAAAGCGGCCATTTTTTTAAATTGTGCCTATAATTAATAAACAACGTGTTACAAATGGTTTTCATTTATTAATTGTATATTTAATTAAGCTTATCTAAATTATGGTTTTTCGTTCAATTTGATAGTCTATTGAACTATTATCACGTAACAGATCAATTATTTGTCAGCCCAAACTCTTTGACTAAGATATTCTAAATGTATCGTTCAAAAGAACCACTTATAGTTGATGAAAAGGGAACTTCTCTGGAGGATAAAGTTTATATGAACTATCTTAAGAAGTATATTGACAGGTCAAATGCTCTTTTATTTTGCATTAGAAAGGTATGGGTAATATAATAGCTAATGACTCTGATATAACTTTTAATTGAACAGTTATAATTATAAATTGCCTTGACGATTAATATTTAATATTCTCAAGAAAGAAATATATAATGAAATGTTACATCGCTGTATTACAGGTATCTTTAACTTTAGAAGTGCATAGACCAACCGATAATAATTTCACATTATATGTATAATAATACGCTAACGATATTCATAAAACGAACGACTATTGTTATTATTATATTATTATATAACATACATATATTATTATAAATGATCCACGAAACTAATGTGACTTCGAGGTGCCATCTCCTTATACTTGCAAATGTAAATAACTCCCCTGTTCCTCAAACTAACTTCACGACTCAACCGTAGCATCTAGTAAATAATACTAAGACCCATTTAGTATAAGGAAGCGTTTTTCATTGGCAGTAAAGGCCAAGAAATAAAATACAATAAGATGAAAGAAAATCTATGAATCTATATACGAAACAAAAGAATTAGAAATAGATACATCTTTTTCCAACTTCAAAGGAAAATGTTTCAATGTCGGTGAGCGGAATTTTGAACGTGCGCTTGACGGAAGATAAGTTTAATTTCATTAGGGAGTAATTGAGCAGCGAATACCTTAGAAAGCGAGCACTCCTCTCTCCCCCCTGCGAGTAGCCCTCTATCCGCGGACGAAGGATTAAATTGGATGCGCGCGACTTCAACTTGACCTTTCGTCTGTGAGTAGCGGTTTTCTGCCGTAACAATTAATCACCCCAAGCTCGAGCTACTGACTAATCACTTTTCTCCTCGAATGGCGGAAGTTCCGTGACAATCGATCTTCCACTTTTCTTCTGCAAAATTCACCCCCATTCACGTATTTATATCTATCCATATATGACGTATACAGATACAGATATTTAATGTGTAAGTATAGATATAGACATCGATGGAAAACCGATACGTATTGATACGTGACGCTCTCCGAACGACACATTTTAAACTCCTCCTTGCGAATAGCAGACTGCACAGGCACGGCTGTGCGAATTTGCGGATCGCGACACATCGCGGGATCGACTTTCAAATTGCATTTCGCAGACAATCTGTTTCCCGTATAGTTCCACTCGGGCAAGAACTTGCAACTTTGCAATTCTTTCAAGTTTTACGGGCGAGCGAGGAAACATTTGGTTACAGTATTTTTGCGAAATCAATATATCGAACTACCCAAAGTACATCTACCGCTTTCCTTGTTTCTCCAATGCCAATTCTTCTTCCGTTTCTCTATCCCTTTCTTCATCTCTTTATCTATCCCCGCGGGCTCTTGACGTCCCTTTTCGGGTTCTACTGTGTACCTTCTTTCCGTCTCCCTCTATTTCCCTCTGATCCATCCTTTTTTATCTACGGTCTCGTTCTTTAGGCTCCTTCGGAAAACCCTCCTAACGCAAAACGCAGATGAATTCATCTTTTATTCATGTTTCCCTGAGTGTGGAATGTAGCGACGGTACGCTACAGTATTCTTTGCTGTACAGGCTTTTTTCCAGGCAGTATTCATATTTGTGAAAACCCACGACCTGGCTTGGAATCTGCCTCTTTTTACTTACGATTTAAAACTTAAGATTGAAATATAATAATGTACTAAAAGTATATGGATTACAAACAATTTACATACAAAATCATGTATAGAATCGAGCAGATATTGATCATGATTTATATATATATATATTATGTGTATATAATTTGTATATTCTGGTAATTGTCATGTATGTAATCTGTATGTAGTATATTTTTGAAAATTTATTTGTATATCATTGGATAGGCATATGTAATCTGTATATTATCTATATACAATTTAAACACCTAAACGAAAAAAACGGTTAAACATTTATTGAACGTAATTAAAATTATTAATTGCTACATTTGCAATTATGTAAACCCATTTATAGATATACAAGAAACTGCGAAAATATTATATACAGATTACATATAGTATAATCTTTAGGATATCCACAATCCAAATGTATAATTTCTATACATGTCATATATTGACAATATATACACAATGTTTTATACGATTTTATGTATAAATTTTATATAATCCATATACTTTTCTTTATTCGGGTAACGCTCTGCTATCCTTTGATAAGACCAATGCCAAATGCCCCGCAATGTCGCTACCTAACCAACACAAACGTAATGCAAGAGGAGGAGCCGCGTTAAAATTATAGGAGAATCGCAAAAAGCATTCTATTTTTAAGGCGGTTGGTAATATTCAATTTCCTTTTTGATTCTGAAAAAGAGAAAGACAGCGTACGAGTGTTTACGATGGGCTTTAAGAGATTCAAGAGTTCCTGTAGGAATCCTGGGTTAAAGCCGGCGGCCATCAGTTGCTATTACGATTCCGCGCAGCATTCGGCCACGTGGAGTTTCTATACAGCTATGAGTATAGGTATACAGGATATAATACGTAAAATGAAACAAAGGAATACGAAGTGTTCTAGGGTTAAGTGGATTGTTCGATCTACCGGATGCTTTCTTCTACCATTTTTTCTGTCTCTTTTCTGTCTTCTTATCCCTTCATTTTTTCCTTCAGACCTCCGGATAAAGGTTAACCTCCCTTTCCCATCCATAGGATTACTTCGCATCGAAGACTCTTTAGACGAGGTCGCCTCATGACGTAAATTCGATCGTCAACAGAGATAATATAGGGCTAAAAGCATGCTTTAATACGGCTTGCAGAATCGTCAGTGTTACGGTAGGATTTCGTCAGTGGAAGCTGCTCAATATTCCCCAGATTTATGTCATATAGGGGATTTATGGTATCGTCTATAAACTTTCAATTAATTAAATCGCGGGTAGAACATTAATTGAGCGGGGTAAGCAATCTCTCACATTTCCAAAGGCTTGGCTTGTCCCATTTGCACTCCAAGCTTCTGTAAATCCAATAATAATTCATCCGTTCGATAATCGACGTTTTGCCATATGCTTTAATTTTCTTTCAATAACTCAGTGCTACAATCCTTTTGTAATTAATAATGAAAGTAAAAATTTAGAGTACTGTATAATAGCTGTCAGTTAGTAACATCATTCAAAGTGGTAGCACCATTCCCTACGTGAAAAAATGGTATATAGATTATATATGAAAAATATATGTCTTATGTGTAAAAATATAAAAAATATAATTTAGATATAATTTATAGTTAAATATAGTAAAGAGTGATCACAGCCGCTTTTATAACGCTAGAAAAAAAAACAGGACAACGCTCTTCGCATTCGGCTTTTACATCTGACTAATTCCGCAACACATATTAGACGTAATTTCACGTGAAGCAGAAAAATGTCGGAACTCATCGCTGAGATGCCACAATCGAAATTCTTTATGTGGCAATTCGTCGATGGAATAGTAGATTAATCAGATGTTATGAACAGGAAAGAATTAAAGAAAAAGACAGTTCTGCTTAATAGATAAATAGCTTTCGTGTCAATTCATATAACGTAGTTAGAAGTAGACACCATTGTAAAAGGCATTGTTGGCTTCGTATTGTATCTACTGCTCATTGCTAGCATTTTCAGGAATTCTCAATCCAGTGTTCATTGTGCGTTTTATCATTGTGTTACATTCTACGTCTTACAAGGCAATTCTGAAGGGATACATGGCGATTCAGATCTATTTTCAAGTATATGAAAGAACGCATGAATCTTTAGTGGAGCTTTGATTGGAATAATTTCGTCAAAGTTTCTCGCCCCCTCTATCGTAGTAATCAAGAACGCCAAGCTAGGAAGTATACACTACTGGAAACGCCACTGAAAAGTACACGCTCGAGTACGTCGAAATATCAGAATGAACAGCGGACCCGATTCGTTTCCTGAGCATCGAGCGTGTACGTAAGCAAATTATTCCTTTTTCGAAATCCGGTCGCGTTCATGGTATCAGCTTAACATTTCCGTAGAATATATATAAAATATTCGAAAATATTTGCCAGCTCGTAGGAGGAGAGCTTCGTGGAAAATGTGCCTTTCAAAATGTGAATCAAATTTAAAGCGCTGAGTCTGGTTGGATGTGTCGACTGCCAGATAAAATTTTAGATTTCAATGAACAACGCAGCCGCCGCCTCCATTTCACAGTGTGTATTTATACGGTGAAGGTCGTACTTTTTTTTTCTTTTCTCCTTCGCATCATCAGCATAAATCTTGAAAAGCCATAACAAACAAGCCAACTGACATTTGAATAAGCTCATTGAGTGTAGACGTATCGGAGATTTTCGGGTTTGTCAAGAACCCGACGTAATCGGCTAGATTGTTCTTATGAAATCATCAAATCGTACAGAACAAAAAAATAGGAAGCGTTTCTAAAAAATCGAACCATTATGGAATTTCTCAGAAGAAAATTCGTCGATGGAATAGAAACCAAGTAGATGTCGAGGATCAGAGTCAAGATGCAGTAGAGGAATTACTCATCTGATAATGAAAATACAGTAAAGGAATTAGTACAAACTCTATACGTATGTATTTATGCGAACGTAATATTGACAGCTGGTCATTATGTACACATATTTTCTATCTTGGCTGTAAGTAAATAAAAATCAAATATTATGAGTTGAACGTATGCGGTGCAATTAATATATGAGACAAATGTAATCAAGTATGGGACAGATTTATAAAGTATGGAGAAAAGTCTTTTCGCGAGTATAGGAAATTGTTTGAGATCAATTAATAAGAGTACGGGATAGATTTGAGGATTGTAAAAAAAATATGGGATCGGATCATATCCCAGATTCGACCCAGACATTTTTTCCATACTCTTACGCTGACCACTCCCATACTTTTCATTTCCACGCGGGAGAGACACGATTCCGCAAGGCGTGGACTGATATGACGGACACAAAACAAAATGCCTAATAGACCTTACGATAAATGAGATAGCCCATCCCCTAGTTTGCCATCGGGTTAGCAATTCCACGAATCTAAAATTGATTGGAACTGCGACGCGTTCGGATACGATTGTAACAGGGACTCGATATATCTCCTAAAGTGGTCAAACAGAATCTTGATCATCACTCACCGTCGTTCAGTCGTTCCAACCTCAGTAACACTACCCTGGGTTTAATTCGCCTCAAACGGTAATCGGTATTACAAGGAACTTAAAACTTGAAACATGTCTATTCCTGATCTTGGCTATACCGTGAGTGACGTTATAGCGTCCTATATACGGGATCCCAAAAATTGAAACGACGCTTCACTCGTGCTCACTTATTTTGTTCCCAACCGCCCAATCCGATCGACATCCTTTCTGAATTCGCTGTATTTTCTTGTGGTCCCACGCCCACCTTACGTCAAATATTGTAGTTCCTAAACCGTGAATCTTATGAAGATTACAGTAAAACACAAGAATCTCATCCGCCTTATTTTTCCATATTGTTCAGCTCCTTCTCACCACCGCAACTTCCTATGGAACTCCAGGGCGGCGAAATCCGAAGATTTCCCGACGAAGTTGGGTCTCAGTAATACATTCTACGGTCTCTGTGTATAGCTATTGACGCGCGTTGAAGTTGTATACGTTGTATACTTGTATATTAATATACTTAATAATAATAAATATAAAAATACGTTGAAGATATGATACGGCGTAACGTCCTGTCGCTTAAATTAATAAGGGATGGGTGATTCTTGAATAATTTAGTAACAATATGGTGATTCTATGATGCAAATATATTGCTAAGGATAAACTGATACAGTTGTAGATGCTGTTGATGTGTGGTGTTCGATTAGTGATGTTAGATGTTCCACATATGTTATTAGACTAGAGAATACTCGAGAAGCCCACCTAGGGTGGGAGTGGAGTTTAGCCCTTCCGACAGTTAAAGTCTGGGATATGTTCAATTTTATGACCTATGTCCCAAGCTCGCGACCTTCTGAAGATCTTTAGAGGAAGTCAGAGACAAAGACTAGGCCTCACTCTGAAATGGTGTAACCTAAACCGAGTGAAAACTCAGTGCCTGCCTTTCCTCTCCTAACCTCAGGTCAAGACAGTGAACGCATACCCCAGACCCGACGTTCACGTCGGAACAGTAGCCCTGCCACTTTCGGCGTCCTGACAGCCACGTATGTACATAAACCTTTTAAACCCTGTAGATTTAAGAATCTTCAAAGAATCTTTTTGGATTCGTTTACATAAATAACATAATAGTTCCACGAGGAAAATAAAGAATTATTCGTAAAACTATTCAGTCCAACGTCACACGGACATGCTGTCGTTTGTTTATAATTTTATTTATATTTACTTAATTATAATTCGGTCACGGCATCACTGTGTTTTTGAAGGGCCACTTTTTTACGGATTATAACGTAAAAGAGTCTCTCGAATATGAAAACTTATCAAAATATTATCATTCAGCAGGACGTCGTCAATTAACATAAGGCAGTGAGATCCTTCCTTTTTGTCACACATTTCCTGTTTTAAATTATAGTCACGAAGAGTTTTAATGTGTTTCTCAGTGTATAATGAAACCTATTACGGTGTTCATAACAGTACTTATTAAAACGCTTTCACACGGATGAATCAAATATTCTTTAATAATTGTTGAGTAATTTCTATTCCATGAGTTTTTACAAAAAAATTAAAGCTGTTATCCGAGACCCTTTTCGAGTCAAAAATAACTACTGCTTCGGTCCTGATTTTCATTCTCCTCAAGCTAATCAACGTCTGGTCATTCTATAAATACTACTCCTCCTGATGAATCTGATCTGGTCCTTTTTGTCCGAATCTAGGCCTATTTCTTGTGTATTCCTAACTGAAACAGAATTTATAAATCCTGTTCTCGTACTGCCGAGAATAACAAAAATGAACCCAAAAAGAATCAAACCAGAATTTATTTCTTGACTCGTGGCCTTATCGTCATCTATAACATGCAACTTCGTCGAGTCTCTTCACTTAGTCTGTATTTGAATCTAACATCTATCAAGTTACTTTATCATAAACAATTCTATTCCTAAAGACAATACATCATTGGCAAGCTTACTTGTACGCTACAAATACTTATTGAATAAAATCTCAAACTCCAACCAATAAATTTTACAGAGAAATATTCCGTAATTATTCTGCATATTCTTTGCGGTATGCACTTTTTCTGTTTTTTATTATATACAAAAATGCAATCTTAAGCGTAAGTATTGTGCGTACTGTATTAAGTTCTCTCTTACGTACGATATGAATATGGAACTGAATATTCTATAGGTATGAAACTTAAGGTCTCATTATAAATATATTTCTCTATTGTAGCTACAAATGCTCGATCGGCCTACTCGACGAATATACGTGCACATTTCACGCATACACATGCGAGTGAAATGAACCCCCAAAAACACCTCTGTGTAAAAAACCTCGCCAAGTACAGGATTGCTGTGAATTCCCCTCCTTAAAAAAAACTATTTATATCTTAGGTTGTGGTTTTACATACAAAAAGTATTGAAATCATATCACAATGCCAAGCACATAAGTCAC
>JARQST010000096.1:253750-265700 GCA_030142225.1 Pachycephus smyrnensis | reverse complement strand
TTTTTTTATAATTCAATAATAATAACAAATTTATAATTCATATTCATTCTTTTTTATTTATCTCCTATACATTACCATTAAGGAGACATAGTCACCTTAAAAAATGTAAAATAGAAATTTTTTATTATGATTGGGATTTCAAGAAAATAGTGTGAAGATATAGAAAAAAAAATAGTCAGTCCTAAATAACCACAATTTTGTATTAAAAATTGCAGTTCATTCATATGCGATACATTAAGACATATGGTTCTTTAAAATTTTAACATTAATTTATTCAAAACTACCTTTCTCATGTGGTTTCATGTGTAAGGTTCAAGGAATAAAGTTGCTCATATCAAAAAGATACAAGAGAGATTTTCTGTTTCTAACAACTTTTTTATGGGATGAGTGTTGGAATATTTTTTTAATTGATAAAAGAACATTAATTTTAATGAAAAAAAATCATTTGTTAAAAAATAATGGTATAAAAAATGCAATATCTAAGTCATTTTATTTTTCAAAATCCCAACACTCGCCTCATAGAATAGGTTGTTAAGAACAGAAAAGCTTCCTTTTAACTTTTTGATTTGAGCAATTCTACTCCTTGAACCTTATGACAACCACATGAAAATGAAGTTTTGAGTAAATTAATGTTGAAGTTTTGAAGAACCATGTGCCTTAATGTATGAAATAGGAGTGAAGTACAATTTTTAATATAAAATTATGCTTATTTTAGGACTGACCATTTTTTTCTCTACATCCTCACACTGTTTTCTTGAAAACGCAGTAATAAAAAAAATTCTATTTTAGAATTTTTAAGGTGACTATGTCCCCTTAATCTAGTTTGATCTAAGAGTGAGCTTAACTACAATCGACCCATTTTATCTTGTGAATGTAGCAACACATGTGATTTCCAAGGGTATCTTCTTCTTCGTTTATGCATTTACTCCTCAGATTATCTGTAAAATGAAAGCATTGAAAGCAGTCAGTGTTTAACCCCTTAGCTTACAATGACGTCTCAGAGACGTCGTAAGTTTAACAAGCCAAACATGAATAAGAGGTCTCAGAGACGTCATGTAAATTGTAAATGTATCGGTTAATAATTTTCAAAACAAGACCCTTAATTTATCAATAAATGTCTTTCTTAGTGTTTTTTTCCTATTATCATTATTAAACTATGAATGACTTGGGCACAAATTTTTACTGTTTCAATCATAAAGCAAAGGGTTAATTCCTTGAATAATGCTACTTCTTCACAGTGGCTATAATCTTTTACACACGTGTCTATTGAATACAATTCATTATTATAGTCTTTTAATAATAAAATTAGGCTACATACGGTTACTGGGACCTTTACCTTATAATAAAATGTTTCCAATAATTACGATATCAACGCAATATCAAGGAACCTTATGCATAAGAGAATAAAGATATTATCAATTTTAATTACAACTTACATCTTCTTAAGGGCGCTATTGCAATATCACAAGTACTGCACTACTTCAACCTGCGCATGGTGTATATATCCCTCTGAAGTGAAAGTCGTACCTGGTCCTATCGGTGTATCAAACGTAGAGGCTACCCAATCAAGAGCGTCCATGTACTAATGGTTGTGCATTATGTCACGCGGGGTCTCCCACTCTCGTTAACTGTTGTCTGGCACTGGCAACGTCTGAGATCAGGAGATTCACTGAAGTCCAAATACAATGCGTCTCGCTTCACAGTTATTTCCGCATGTACTGCATGGCGTATATACAGCATTAAACTTTTGAAGATACTCTTGATGTCCTCTTCTAAATGTATACCAACTAAATATAGAATCCAGTTATTTATTTAGTAACACCATGCAAGTAACTTCTAAAATATGGAAAATAAGATTAATGTATAACAATGCAATTCTACAGCTATATAAAGCTTTCAAACTTATAATTAAATAAGCCAATGGTTGCTACTGATCACTTTTAACAAAATATCATTGCTAGAATTCTTTACTTATCCTTGGATTAATTACTTATTTTTGTACTATCCGAATCGTGATAAGTGTATCTAAGAAACAGTAAAATATTGTCAATCTAAATTCTGTATCTTCTATCAGTGAAACTGGAAATTTAACAATTGATATCTCACTTGTTTGGATGCCTCATGCAATATTCTATACCAATGAAGATATAATAGATGCTCATATCATCTTTCTATCACTATTGTATTGATGCTTTCTTCAGGACATTGATCTGTATTTATTCTGGAACTCTACTGTTGAGACTTGCAAAAAAGCAAATACAATATTGCCTTTGAAGAATGCTTGTTTTATATATTCGTAGCTAGAAAAGATAAATCAAAAAGTAAACATTTTGAAAATAGAAAAAATTAGTGGATTGTTAAATTTTCTTTACAAAAAACTAAAATAGTTGGTGCATTGTTACTAGTTATCCTGTTTTATTTCCCTGGATTAATCATAAGCTTAGTCTTGAGGGAACATTTTGAATATCTTCAAAGAAGATTGCGTCTTTTGTATGCCACTTTCTTATTTCTATATCTTATTGCCTTCTTTCTGTATGGATCACTAATAGTATTTAAAGTTGAATGTCACCTGAAAAATTGATAAAATGAGTCACTTGTACATGATATACAATACTGTTTTACAAAACTACTTTATACAGGGCATTTCATGACACCATATTTATAAAAATATAACGACAATGAAGTAATCGATACTGACTACAATTCTTGAGACAATATGTGTACATACAAGCAATATGGTACTTATTAAAACTTACCATTCATTGAAGAATGTCTTTAGAGTATAGTAAGTATTGCACCGAGCTAACCAGCACGCACAACACACACTTTCTCACACTCAGTTTTTATTCCATAAACATTAGCATTAGTATCAATACCTCTTCAATAAATCATGACATCAAGCTATACGCAAAGGAAAATTTAATATTCAGTAAGAAATTCTATTGGAGACTTGATGAGAGCTTCGAATCGTTTGACAATCTAAATAGCAATTCTAGTCAAGGTAAATAATACACAGCTCTTACAGTAGTTTCATATTCCTGGTCTGGCCTTATAACAGCACATATTATTTACATATCGTCGGTCCACGAGTTCGATGTGCTTATTGACAGATCGAAAACAATGAGGTTCTAGTAAGGCACACGTGTCATTGCATAAAATTTTTGATACAAAAATGCATAAGCATGGTTTTGAACTAAACATATTTATATTTTATTTTCCTATTGTAGCATATATTTATGTTATTTTATGGAAAACTACGTGTGATTTGCTTAGGACTGCATTATTTACGAACTGTCCAATAACCACACCGAACTCGTGAACCGACCATACGACAGACCGGCGAAAACATAGCACTGTTAAAATTATGAATCTATAACGTGTTGTGAAAGCAGCCTTATATTATTTGAAAATTCTGTGTGAACGTTAGTTTGGCAGACAAAATGTTTATGTGTGTGTATGTGGTGAATCGCCAGCGCCATCTATCGTGTAAAAAAGGAAAAAAGTCAAGCAACCAGCGCCATCGATCGGCGTAAAAAGGTAATAGACATGCGAAGATGGATACGGAGCCGGCGACGGAACTGAAACTCGAAATATCTCGTCTCTCGAGCCCTCGAACATAATGCCATTTATCTTTGTGATGATCGGTTCAGGACATTGAAAACTAGTATGAATGTAATCGTAAACTTGTCCTGGTGCATAGCCATTCATTAAATATTAGTTTTAGTGCAGATACAATGAGATCTTTCGGGAATAATAGCCTCGGCCGTTGAGCCGCATTATGCCTATGTTAACACGTATAAGACGAGTTGCTTCGGGTAAAGAGTCTTTTGGTCTTCGCCCGATGCCTGTACCGCCGGTTGCCTGTACTTGGCGCGAAATTCGACCGAGTCTCTTGATGTATACTTGAAGCAGGGCTCGAGCGAGTCTCTTGATGAAGAGGCACACCGGAATGTCGGTCTTTTAGTATTTATGAAGGCCATTTTATCACATTCATGATGGCACACTTGATCACTCCATGCAATCTTAAAATACTGTGCGCAATCTAGTAAATTTTCTAAATTGCACTAAATATGTGTATGCATCGACTTTTCACTGCTGTGTGTGTATATCTATATATACGTAGAAATTTTACAAAGGCTAGTTTTCAGAACTTTTTGTCATGAATATTGGTAGTTGTGAGGACTCTTGTAGTTCATCAGGACGGTCCTGACAAAACTTTGATACATAAGGTGTACTGCAAGGACCATAAAGCGACTCTCACACGAACCCGGAGCTGTGATGGGCTTTGAAATGGCTAGACTAGCTAGTAAAATTAATATAATAATACATTAATATAATAGTTCACAAATTAGGTTAGGTTAGGTTAGAATTTCAATGCAGACGCCCCAAGGTTTAGTTTTTTTTTAACATTTTAGCTTGCCGTTGTGAACGCCGGATAATCGGCAATGTCATTATAACTACCCCTTGAAAAACTTATATATATGTATATGTATATTTGATTTGCGATTTGCACTTAAAAAACCAATTTTTTCGCGATCGACGTTAATACGCTAAATATATCATCTCTGCCAATTGAAGTAACTTCTATCAAATCGAATTTCGATTAACTTATCTTGTGATAAATTTACTTATTAGTCAATTACTTTCGTTAGATTTATTATGCTGCTTCTACTTGTCTGGTGAAGGACATTTCCTTAAAACATTCATTAAGGTGTGACGTTAAACCGTGCATGCAGCTTGCTACAAATTATCCTCAGCGAAGACTAACGAAGAAATGTTCCTCACTCGGCATTATTCTAACCATTTGTAGAGCAAAGCAGTTCGTGTAGCAATTCACAATATCAATAACAGTTAGCTAGTTACCCGGGACAAAAATTCTGGCAGATTTGAGACGTGAAGACTGTGGCAGATTTTCAGCCTCGTCACAAACTGCCAGAATTTTTTCGCCGGAAGCCTTAGATATAGACAATTGATTACACTGTTAATATTCACAAGAATACATCAAACATGTAATTGACATAATGGCATAAAAATGTAATTAAACAAAATTTAATAAAAGATGGGTACGTGTGTTACACATCCATTTTGTTTTGCTGTGAGTGGGACTCGAGCCTGCGATTGTCGGGATGCTCAAGTGAGGAGTGTGACACTCTAGGACTACTGAAAAAATTTTAGAATGTGTAAAACAATGAGAAGCTTATGCAAAAACTATAAGAAATCTTCTGAGGTACGGAACACTAATCGCGCGAGACCCGACTCGCACTTGACCGACTTTTGTGTATGAATTATACACAAATTATATATACGAGACCATATATAATTTTTTAATAATCCATATACAATTTTTTAATATGAGACGTATTATACTCACGAAGAACATGTCGAATCCATTTCGATTTTCGTTGAGTGATGTTCAATCAAATTTACGTCAAGAGGAATGTATAAAATTCAATAAAGCAGGAAAAGTCTTTTGACAACTTTGTTAGAATTTAATCGTCAGTTTCCGAAACAATTTCTTCGTCAAATATTTCGCAGTATCGCAAAGTCGATTAACCCTTCAGTGGTGGCACCACTTTTCTTACCGTAAGAAATGTACACCTACCAGCTGTCTGTCAGACTACGCGTCACCACTGGAAGCTTAAATATTAAATAATAAGCAGTGCGACTAAGAGTGGGTAGTTTCTAAAATTCCAAAAAGTCCCCAAGCAACTGAATAATATTAAAGACACTCGTAGTAATAAAAAAAAGAAATGAAATTAGAGAAAGAAAATGGAAACTGCAGGGGAGCCATACAGTACATGAATCAGCTGAAGCAAATGAAAATTAGTTGGGGGGCAGAGGAAAAATCCATAATGGTAGAATAGACCCTGTGCTCCATCCACAGAGAGATCCCAATAACCTAGGTCCAAGATTAGAAGGTTCAGAGAAGAATTCATGCGTTCATAAGCGGTGAAGGACCCTTCGTGATGTCTGCTGCGAATGGCCCCTTTTATTTCTATGGATCCGCTTCTATGTTCTCCTCCTATTTTTTGCCTCTTCCATCAAAATGGAAAGATAGCATCGCAAGAAAAGCGTGCACGTACATTGAATAATAATAAAGCATATCTTCCCATTGATAACGGACCGGTATGTGATGTGTACCGTTAGCGAAAGGTTGGAAATTAAATAACATGCAGGCCATACTTACAGGGGCGGCGCCTGGATCCGAAAGCTTGCACGGAAGAGTAGCTGTACCCCCGGTTTGGGCCAAAACCTCCCTAACTGGTCCGTCCAAAAGCTCTTCATTTTTTTCATTCGGCTCATTTGCCGACGCGGGCAAGTTATTGCTGCTCGAGTCCTGTTGATGTCTGGCCTGGCTCTCTGGTGAAAAGAAGCAAAGAGAAAAATCAATTCAATACAATTGTCCCAAAAAGCTTCGCTAACGAGATCAAACGGCTCTTGTTAGTTACACGTTATTCACTGAATATTTCGTTCCTTTTTTACATAACGACAATGGGTTGTACAGTTATGCCGAATCGATTCCGAGAAACGTTCCTCATCTTCAAAAGTAAAAGTCAGATTTAATTATAAGAGAGTATCCAATGAGTCAAATACGTCACGACCAGTTGTATTATTATTTTTAATATTAAAAAACTTTGACAATCTTAATAAGAATGATCGAAATTTAACAGTATCGATGGTAGAAAGGCTCCAAGGAAAGTAAACCTGGAGATCTGCTCACGAAGCGTATATACCACGTTAGGGTCACCGATAATCGGAAAATGGACTAAACAACCCGTTTAACCCCTTCCGGTAACCTTGAGGGTCGTTAACGCGTAAGTGACTGCGATTAGAGTTTCAGACAATTTTCACGTTGCATGCTTCGGCTTACAGCTTGCCCTCTTAAACCTGGGTTAGCCCTTTCTCAATTAATGCGACCGCCATCGCGGCAATAATATATAACTTGACATGCCTACATAGTTAAGTGAATAACTTAGTCTCGGCAATTACAAGGGTCTGGTTATGTTTAGTTCAACCCCTTATAGCACATTGACGCCTAAACTTAGCTGGCATCTCAGCGCGAAACGCTAACTCCTTTCACGACGACAAGGAACCTTTTGACATTGAAACTGACTGATTACATTATGCGGCAGCCATTGCCACAACATGACGGGTTACCGTAGTCTCGATTTTTGTCAGCTGCAATTATGACATAATAATGTCAATGGACGGATGACTCAATTAACACGCCGTGCTTAACGAGTGAATTACTTCACTATTAAATTCCTCGGACAGTCAAGTTTGTTTCCACTTAACTTTATTCACTATTTGCACTAGCGTGCTTCGTTACCCTTGACTTGTCTGCCTCGAGACTAGGAAACAAGCGGAAAAACTATGCTGTGTGCCATTTCCGTTTATATATGTACGGTCAGGGATCAAAAAGGCAGTAGGGAAAAAAATGTCTTTTATATTCCACAGTGGATTAACTATCGATAGAATGTACACTGCATAAACAGAATTCGGTACAATTCAAAACACACTATACGAAAATAAAGAGAACTATATTACAAAATAAATATTACATATAAATATAATAACCCTAGGAGTACACACATATTTCTTGCTATCTTAATGTACACGCTGAGTTTCTCAGACCCAGCTTCTATTGGTGTCTGCAACTGTGGATGGAATCAACAAATTTTTAAATATTTTTTTTCCAGCTCATAGGAAAAATTCTCAAGAAGACGCTTGTGAAATTCAAATATGTGCCGAAACAATAGTTAGCCAAATAAATTCGATTAAGTGGATTAAAATTTGGTCTAATGAGGAAACGAGGAATTTCGACTTTTTCGTCGCGTCTGAGAGACCCAAATGTATACTCCTAGGGTTAATAAAACGATATAAAGGACGTTAAAGCTATATCGACAAGGCTCTGCTGTACCCTATGCTGTTTTTTTACTATCAACTATTTATAATTATTATTTTTTAATCCGCGGTTTTTAATTCGATTCATTATACTGTAAGAAATATGCCTATGCAAACGCCATGGTCTTTAGCACCAAGAGAATATTAGAAATCCCAAGAAGTGCCTAGTGCATGTAGAAACCGACAAGATCTGTTTAGTCCAGATGTGTCAGTCCACGAATAATTTACTCAAAAAAAAATATACTAAAGATCCCTTCCAAAATTTACTGCGCATACTGTAAGTGTACCGAATGAATTGCTATAAACTGTATTTATTCAATCGTGTTTGACGGAAACACAATAATAAGTCGATGCGGCACTCATAATAGGTATTTACAAGGAATTTCAAAATGCACGCCCCTCCCGAAACTAATTTGGATTGCGTAAGAACGAGATAAAGTATCAGATACAAGACTAATAAAATATATTGTAAAAAAAAAGAATAGAAAATTGAACTGAATATGATTGAACTCAACAGAAGATGAAAATTGTTCCAATAGAAATATGAAATAAATAGAAACGATATAGTAAAGATCAACAAGATCCTAGAGACGATCTAACTTTCATAGGAGCAACCCATAGAAACTCACGAGGTGGCAGCTGTAGATACGTGGAACGTATATGCTGCATAGGGACAATAACGGCACAAAAGGGAAAAATGAGACAATTGTAACCACTGTTGCTGCAGGCAACGAGTACCAATGACGCAAAGAGCATTGCATGCTTGCAACAGGAGTGCAATTCAAATAGAGTACATTATCATATGCATATATGCGCGTGAATAAGTATTCACGTATGAATCGAAACTTCTAGCTAATCATGCTGCTGAAATCTGATTAGTCATAAGTTTGTTGAGTAGTGAATTAGAGGTGATTGATGCAGAGCTTTCAGTATATTTCTTGAATATCAATAAATACGAAAATGCATACCCATGCGGAACGGAAAGTTAAAGAAGAATTTTATCACCGCTCGAAAATATTTCCACTGCTGGAAAAGAGGAAAATACGTGAAACTTTATAACGGCGTCTCCGAGGCGGAATTATATGCATTCTGCGTTCACGAATAATCAGTATACGGTAATAGGGATGGATAAAAGTAGAAAAAAAATTGTAGGGATATTCGCTAACGGAAGCGAATTCAGCGAATCACAAGTGTTACTGCTAATGCAGGCTGAGTCCGATTTGCTCTCGTGGAACTATTCAGACTCGTTCACTATAGGAGCAAGTTACGGACTGAATTTACAAAAGCCTAGCAATGTGTAGGCTAAGGGTAACAATAGCGTCCTACGCAATAATATGCTCACATAGGATCCACTTCCAATTTATATATACCTATATGCACTATTTTGCTGGATTAACTGAAAGATATTATATATTGACGAATGTTTAAGGGGACATAGTCACCTTAGAAATTCTGAAGAAGAAATTTTTTTATTCTTGGATTTTGAAGAAAATAGTGTGGAAGTGTAGGAAAAAAATTAGTCAGTGCTGAAATAACCAGAATTTTATATTAAAAATTGCAGTTTATTCATATTTAATACATTATAGCATATAATTCTCTATATCTTTAACATTAATTTACTTAAAACTACATTTTCATGTGGTTGTCGTAAGGTTCAAGGAGTAGAATTGTTCAAATCAAAAAGTTACAAGAGAGCTCTTCTGTTCGTAACAACATAATTTATGGCTCGAGTGTCGGGATTTTGAAAAAAAAATGACTGAGATATTGCATTGTTTACACACTGTTGCAACTTTTTGATTCGAACAACTCTACTCTTTGAACCTTACGACAACCACATGAAAATATAATTTTGAGTAAATTTATGTTAAAATTTTAGAGAATCATATGCTTTAATGTATTAAATACGTAGTGGTATCAGAAAGTTCCCGGACTGTACTTGTAGCGACTGTACGGTAAGACGAAACCACGCGGGACATTGATGAT
Source organism: Pachycephus smyrnensis (assembly GCA_030142225.1). Classification (NCBI taxonomy): domain Eukaryota; kingdom Metazoa; phylum Arthropoda; class Insecta; order Hymenoptera; family Cephidae; genus Pachycephus; species Pachycephus smyrnensis. The sequence continues at coordinate 255,812 of JARQST010000096.1, read as the reverse complement.
CATTACTTCGAAGCCTGCTCAATTAGTCTGCCGATGTTTTGAGGCGCTTGAGAAAAGATGTGCGACGAAGAAGACCAGAACTGTGGAAAAAACGAAATTGGCTGTTGCACCATGACAACGCGCCCGCTAACACCTCCCTCAAAACGACGCAGTTTTTGATGGAAAACAAGATGGTAGTCGTTCCACACCCTACGTACTCTCTCGACCTAGCCCCCTGTGACATTGCCTTGTTTCCAAAAATCAAATTGAAGCTGAAAGGCCGCCGCTTTGACACCGTAGAGGACGTCCAAACAGAATCGCAGATAGTACTGGACGGACTTCAGAAATGGGACTTTGCTGGTGCTTTTGAGGCGTAGAAGAGGCGTTGGGATCGCTGTATACACTCCCAAGGAGACTATTTTGAAGAGGATGGCGGCTATTTTTAAATAAATTAAGCTATTATATTTTTTTAGGTGTAGTCCGAGAAATTTCTGATTCCACCACGTATGAATAAAATGCAATTTTTAATATAAAATTATCGTTATTTTAGCACTGACTAACTTTTTCCTATATTTTTACATTTATTTCCTTGAAAACCTAAGAATACAAAAATTTCATTTCCAGAATTTTTAAGGTGACTATGTCCCCTTAATATAGTATTGGGTATACTGGGTAAATAGAATCACCTTTAAGAGATCGATAGTTCTATTTATTTCAGTGAATATACCGATAAATATGCATGAGAGCACGGGAGGGGTATATATATCCAAAATAGGATATATTCGATGTATATCATGAAAGTAAATGGAGTCTGAGAAATCCTACAAGGGAATCAAAGACCCAAATTCTAAATAGAGCCGACCGTCTGTCTACAAACTATTGAACAGCTGCTGAAAGGGCAACTAAGCCATGATATTTGTGACAAATTTCGCATTAAGATGGCTTTGATAAAACAGATTCTTGATATTACTAACTGAATGATCAAAGGCATCCAATATCTTCACCGGTGTATCGAAGGACAACAAATAGTTTTAATTCGATATTGAGATAAATATGTTTAATATGTCAAAATACTGGTACTGCTTCTGAAAACTTCAATTAAATGATATTGAAAGTCTGAAAGAAAGTATTAGTGCAATATCGAGCAGAAATATTGAACCTAGAATTTCGAAAAAGCAGCCAGCATATGGAAAGAGTTACCAGAGAGTAATATTTGATGTACGAAGTGGATGTACCATAAAACTTAGAAGGTGAAATTTGAGAATTAAGTATATTTTATAGCAGTTTTTTATTTTTTAATTATTTTTTATATAACCTTTAATAGCAGTATTTGTAAGGAAATTACAAAAAGAAAATCTCTTATCACTACTGGTACACGCGAACGAAAGTAAATGAGATGTTACATACAGCATCATCAATGCGTACCGTTAGGTATAGAAATTACGCCAGGAGGATCTTGACATTCATTTAGATTAATGAAAGGAGAGCAGTAAAGAAATACTTATTAAACGCTTCTGGATCAATAAGGTGGACTGCCCAGATGAAAGATGGCGAAATAAATATATATGGCTTCAAAGTTGCAACACTATAGAAAATCCTAGAAAAGAAATTTGAAAATTTTCCCCAGTAACAGAAAAGCAGAGCGCATAAGAAATATTATTTCAACAGAATGTATTGTGATTTTTATTTTTTTTCTCTTTTTTGCTTTCTTCAGCATCTTTTATACGAGAACATAAATAAACAGCGTGGTTGTAAATAATATAATAATTATAATATAATTTATATAAAAATCTTCACTGGATTTAATTCGGTCCGTTAATTACCACTTTTTTCATAAAAATATCATGAATTTTTACCATTCAGAAGCCTAAATCACATGACATCAAATTAACACGGCAAGTATATATTGTAACGGATTTTTAACTCGATCCCTACGCGAATCCCTTTTCCCCTACAATCCGATGGCCCCGACGTAATCCTAAAATCGTTGGGCGCCAGGTACCTCACGGCACCAGCTCGTTTCTCCGAGCCTTTTTCACGTCACCGGGAGTCCTCTCGACCGGTGGTTCCCGCTAGCTCCTAT
>JARQST010000096.1:207158-253650 GCA_030142225.1 Pachycephus smyrnensis | reverse complement strand
TACGTGTTGTCCAGAATCGTTTCCAGTATCTGCCAGTAACGGGTGTGAAAGTTATTCTGGATCACCCTGTATATATATATATATTTCGTATTTCTTTAGGTTGGGTATAACTCGCCATATATTCTGTATTGCTGAGACACTTTTATTCGTTTCGTAGTCGTGTAAGTAGATCTTAAAGAAAACGAGTTCAATTGAAAAGAATTTCTATGAGAATTATGACAAGAAATAGAAAATGGTGGCAAATCGAAGGAACGTTCGTTTACTACGTAGAGGAATGCCGGGTAGCCACGGACAGTTCTAAAAACTCTATACTATGAAAAGTATTTGTAATTTCAAAGTATGCCACCACTCAATAGTTTTTGAAGTTCAGAAACTTATTTTCAATTTTAGGATGCAAATTTTAATTTTGTTACACAATTCTACAAATGCTTAATGCGTAATTTCATAAATATTGTAAAAGTAACTGGCAGATATTTTTATTTTAATATGATAATACGTAAATTTAAAAATATGTGTATGAAAATTGCGATTCTGTTGTAAATTTATAACAGCGTGTGCTGATTGAAATGAACTTCGCGATATTTGACAGATTCTTCTAACTGTGACACTGAGAAAAATGAGATTTCAATCTCGGGGACAAAAAGCATAAATTTGAGCAATCAATCATCGAATTTGTTTGGCAGTGCGAAGGAACATAAAGAGTATGGCACTGTTATATGCTGAGTAATATTCATGCATAATGCATAAATTAATATATTTCTGGGTCGTTGTTAAAGACTATGGTATTCCATGATATACAACGAAATACTATTTTTCTCGGTATATACAAGGGTAAGTATTGTGGTTTCAAAATACATTCGCTTATCAATTTCTCATACAATTGAATATTACTTTTAATGCACAATCTTTTTCGTTTATTGCTTCATATGGTCTATAGAGAATTTCATACAGAAACTTTTATACATAGATGACATGTGCACTAGCATGTTTGACCTTGAAGGTCTATGGCGATGCGTCTTTACTTGTACGAAGAATACCCGTTCGTCTGACAATCAATTGAGATACGCACGTCGAACTAGTTTGAATGAAAACACACGTAGGCTGAATATTTGTAGAGTGACACAATATATTTTACACGTTGTCCGTTATGGTTTAGCTAATAGTTTCAGTTATTATGTTTCCTTTCAGCTGCTTATAGAAATGCTGAAAACTAGCGAAAAGAACACAGAGGTAATTGGTCTGAAGAAATCTTGACGGAAGCTATTGAAAAGGTGTCTGAAAGTAGGCCTTCAATAAGAGGGATTTCAAAAAAATACAACATAACAAGGAGCACACTCCACGACAAAATTTGTGCATTAAAAAAGAGGAGCAAAAATTATATTAAAGCCTGAGTTACGGAGATCTGAATGTACATTTTCTCCCGAGTATGAAAGAAAACAGTGTATACCCGAGCAAGAAAAGTCTGGACAAGCGAAATATTAACTTCGTCGTGATACAAGAACAGGCTGATTGAAAAGACAAAAGCGTCAAAGAGAAGCTTAAAACATCCACGGCAGTTTGAAGTGTACGAGACGACTGGATGCATTATTTGCGGATAAACTTTCAATGAAGACTGCATCCAGTGTCACTTATGTAAAGGTTGGGCACATAAGGTATACGTGGGTATTAACCCTAGCTTACCACACTAGGGTCTCCGGGACTCCAGCGGAACTCTCACATTGGCATTTCGAAATTTCAAAGAGAAGGGGTTTGTGACCTTGACGAAAAAAAAGTTTGGGGTCTGCTCGGTAGATAGACGCATCGAAGCGAGCCATTTGCCGCTTAACCACCGAGTAGTGAGCATATGTAGTAGAAAATTCGTAATTTTCATCACTGCAGTTTTGTTGAAAATATTGGAATATCGAGTCGCCAAACTTTGTTTAATGGTTTCAAGTGTGCCTTTTAAAATTCTGCAAACATTTTTCAAATCGGTCTGTTAACAAGAAAGATATGATTTTTTTAAGGAAAAGGCGCAAATCGAATTTTTTTCGCGTTTCTGGTCTCGTTTTTTAAACGCGTATATCTCGGAGACCCATAATTCTATCGACTTCTTTTGATTATGGGCCTGATTCTTGATCAATTCTTGATCGATTGGAAAAGAAATGAAAATTTGTCCATTTCAGCTGAAGTTACAATGAAAACTCTGAATTGGGTCCTCGGGGCCCCCGTGTGGATTGTCCGTATGCAAAAAAAGTATGGTAAGTTAGAGTTAAGGTAGTTTGGCAGACAGTTCTCACAAGCTTGACCCCCTATTTTTTTGTACTTACAATTAGTTAAAAGAGTTCAGGCTCCTGCAACGTTATGTGAAATGAAAATGTGTTCTACCGTGTAGTTTATGAGATATTAATTAATAAAAGTAACAACATTGAGGTAGTGGGGGAAAAATTGCTGAATTTGTCCGGATATCTTTACTTCATATAAAAGTTAGCAGCGTGTTAAAAACTATCAGTGGAAAACTTGACATCTAAGGCGCTTACTGAGCAAAATTGAACATTATTTACCGTACAGTTACGGAGAAATAACATGTCAAAAGAAGTCATATGGTGTCTGTCTCTGTCTTCATTGGGATGCTCTCTATTTATATGTCGTCGTTAGGGAAAAACATGGCGGCGCAATATTGCACGAAAAAAATTTCAAATTTTTAACACCACTTTCAATTTATATTACATGCGATTTTTTTCACAAAACATCTGCCGGCGCATAGTTTATACATTTTATTCACTTGTAACAACTTCTATTTAGCAAGATTACAAAGGTTAGGTTCAACCACCAACCATGCAAACGTATTTACAGGTGGTACTACTTACAATTAGTACTAGTCAAACGTCGTCCATCTAATAAATGTTGGAAAGCATTATAAGTTGCTTATAGGGACAATTATCTGCAATTACTAAATTAATATTTTAAAATATTATTTGTCATTTTTATATTTATTTCAGGATAAAAAATTTAATATAGACCCTACTCTGACTTCGAACATTTTCTGGCGGTCTACTTTAACCTATCGTCCGATTTCTGTAATTCTTACGTTTGCATAGTTAAAAATGATTTGAACACGTTTGAACTTGGTGTCCAGGGTGCCGGTCACGTTTCCGAATATGTAGAAACTGACGGTCTAGGAATTTTACTTTTTTTTTCAAATTACCTAATTTTAGTATTGTTATTATTCATTATTATCAATAAGAAAATCTTTATTACTTAACATTTTTACTAAAGCAAATGTCCAGCGCTACACGCCTCATTTCTACACTGTAAAAAAAAAGATGTTAAATTTAACACCGTTTTGACACCAAAAGTGATATGCATAGGTCCACACCAATCGCACTGTCAATAAGTGGTGTAAGGCAACTGGTATTAAACAATATGTTACATTAATAACAGTGTTTGGTATGTTACAAAATAACACCACTTGTAGATATAAATAACACCAAAGTTTTGTAAATTTTAACTCCATTTGCGTTTCAACGTGTACTGAGATGCCAACTGACGGTTGCAGCCTCCCACCATTCGGAACCCGAACCACCGAAGTGTTGACGTAACATCCATCAGTGTGATTTTTACACCTAGGCCGTTGTAATTTTTATATCGAGACGGTGATACTTTCAAATAAAAAACCAGAATAACACCATAACGTTAGCTAGTCCGCTGTTTACACTTAATGCTGTTCGCGTATAGCAATAATGTGATGTCAGTAACACCGATCAAAATTCAATAACATTGTTAATATTAATTTTAATTCTAAATAGTGTTATTATTAACACCGAAATTTTTAATCATTTACGTGAATGATTAAAAATTTAAAAATTAGTGGTGTATACTATAGCTATGCAGTTAGAAAGGATATACCATAGGTACGTGATAAAAGGATATTGGCGCTATTGGTAAAGTTTTATGAAAAATAAGCCATGTGAAAAAAATATATATGGATTATATAAAAATTATATATAAACGTATCCAATGGCTGTTTTGAGGACCTTGCCGACTATGGAGCATTCAAAACGGCAAGCTGAAATTTAAAAAAAACTAAACCTTGGGACATTAGCACTGGAATTCTAACCTAACCTAATCTTGTAACCGTTGCCTGGTCTTGCGAACTTGTCCCCTGCGGTAGTTCGGGAGCAAGGGCTGCTGTCGTAATGGCTCGGCGCAACTTCCGTGTTGCGTCGAGCTTCCGGGTTATTTTCCCCTTCTTGGTCCGACTTCCTGCCGCACCCAGGGCGATTACCCTGCAGTTCCGTGATCGCCACGAAGTGTCCTTTCAGCCTTTTCAGAGCCTTCGTGGGGTCTCACTTGCCCTTTTACCTTTTCATGGTCGCCAGCCGATGTACTTTTATCGACCCTATCGGCAGGAAGTCGGATCAAGAAGGGGAAAACACCCCGGAAGCTCGACGCAACACGGAAGTTGCGCCGAGCCATCACGACAGCAGCCCTTGCTCCCGAAAAAGCGCAGGGGACAAGTTCGCAAGACCAGGCAACGGTTACAACCTAACCTAACCTAGCCATTTCTAAGCCCATCACAGTTCCGGGTGTCTAGCATTGGAAAAATTTCGGAAAATTTGGTGTGAGAGCCACTTTATGGCCCTCAAAACAGCCTTTACGCTGAAAATTCTTTGGGGACAGACCTCAAAACAGCCAATACGTAAGTGAAATCGTCCTCAAAATAGCTCAATGCCAAATTTATATGTTCTTGTATATATTGTAACGGATTTTTAACTCGATCCCTACGCAAGTCCCTTTTCTGCCACAATCCGATGGCCCCGACGTAATCCTACATTCGTTGGGCGCCAGGTGCCTCGTGGCACCAGGCTCGTTTCTCCGAGCCTTTTTCACGTCACCGGGAGTCCTCTCGACCGGTGGTTCCCGCTAGCTCCTATTCCTGCAAGGTAGAGGGGAACATGGGGGCGGGAGAGTGGAAGCCGGAGCGGTCTCGGATAAATGAGCAACACAGTGGCTATCTTATATAAAATTTCCCATATATTACGAATGCGGTGAACGAGTACAGTCTAATGAGGGCTTTGCGATCGCGACTCTACACAATTCAAAGTTCAAACCCCAGTCGCGGCCGCGGAGGTCATCCTGTCAGTTGGAGTTCTTCCTGGGCATCTCGCCCCGCGAGCTAACGTGCCCTATCGAGTGCATTTGCGGATCCACCAGCGATCCTCTGGTGATCCAGATTTATCCGCCCTCAGCGGTACTCACCGGTCGGCGACGGCTGTATTGCATCTTTACCTGGGGCCGGCCTTCCCAATCGTCCTTCTCTCGACGATGACCCTAATCCAAGGTTCGGGTGGCGGGGCACTCACTGCATCCTCCTCGCACTCATCCACTGACCCTCGGTCCCGAGAAGAGGATCCCCGTGCCGTTTACCGCGGACCGTTTTTCCAAAAAACTCCCGCCGCGTAATCTTAAAACGCGCGAAATTCCCACACTCACTCGCACACGTGTTTAGTTCGAACTCTCTCTCTCTACACTCCTTTCTTTCTCCGGAGCGGGACGGAAGCTCCCGAGGGTTCCCGATCTCTTGGGAAGACCCCGTATCCCCACTCGGGCCTGACGTTCCTCGTCCCCTTCCCTTCCCGCACTCCGTTTCGCAAGGCCCACCGTCCCGGCGCTCGTCACCTCGACCGTTTTCGCCGGACAGAGCCGAGGGCTCCCGAATTTTCCTGATTCCGGGGAGCCTAACAGGGACGGTCACGCTCCTCTTGGCGCTCGGCCCCCCCTCGCCTGGCTCTTGGTGCCCGCTTCCTTACGTCCATTCCTTTTTGAAACGGGTCGTCCGAGGGACGCGACGTTACAATATATATTGTGCAATTTACGTTATTTTCACTGCATATATCTCAGAAGCGGGACAGTCGATCATTTAAAAACTTTGCACGCACGAAGATTATGTATTCGCGCATTCAACTCCTTCAGTTCGTAGAGAGTTCGATTTTTCAGTTCGAAATAATTTGTTGTACGCTTCTGAGTTTATTTTGATTTGAAAACTGAAAGACTTAACCTGATATTTCTAAGTCTCTCTAATTCTTTCAAGCGTTCGAAGAAATTTTTTTCATGTTTCTTTCTTTATTTGCTCTTAGAAAAAACTACGAAACAATTTTTTCCCCACATTTTATCGGTTAGGCAGACGCAGTCGTTCATTAAGAATATACAAATATTTTTCCAATATTTTTCAGACCATTTTCCTGGTTGCTAGAGTGGCAACAATTTGGAAGTAAATCTTCGCGTCGCTGTAAAAGAGAGTGTGGATATACATTTATTGTAACCAATACACCGAGTAATATTCAGATTGCTGTAACAAGGTTTCGCGAATCCGAATAACCTTCACTACCAATTAATAACCATGCGTAGACATCGCGACGCCTAACTATTCCGCGCCCTTCGGACCACTTGTTTGAGGGTATATAAGTATATATAATATAAAAAATATAATATATAAAATATATATATATAATATAATATATAAAATAATATATATAAAATATAATATATAATAATATAAACGGTAACAAATCCAGGCTCGAGGCATTCTGCCACTTGCGTTAGATAGGACATCTTGAAACAAAGAAATGAGCAAGCCGTATCAGACAAGCTGACAAACCGTCCCGCTTGACCATAATTTGTAAAGATACTTCTAACTATCGTCAATCGAGCAAACCATCTCAAGCAAGAAGCAAACCGCCTCCTTTGCTAGGTAGAATTACTCAATGCATTTCGGCTGAGACGTCACTTTGACAATTTTGATCATTGTGCCGCTCCTTCTATACATGCTAACCTACATTTCTTTTATAATTTGCACAACTACCTACTCAGTGAATAAAACTTTTCTTCCGTCTCCGAGCCAGTGACGTTGTTCGGATAGGGCCACGTCAACCTGTGATCACGAGTTCCCTAGTGAAAGACTGCTTATCAGCACAACGTTTTCATTATAAGGAGTCAACTCTTTAGTCAAATTCCGCTAGTCGGAGGCTGCCTTTAGAAACGACTCCATCCTCACAAATCTCATAATACAAGACATCAAGATCTAACTCCCATAGAATAGAAGTATCTATTATTCTAGCGTTATTAGAGATTCTGTATATAAACTTTACCAATACATTGCGGTGTGATCAAACCGTACGGCCGCGTATACCAAAGTCGGTATAATTTCGCGGCTAACCACTTTAATGAATCTTATTTATGTACTCTAAATCCTCTGTTGTCACAGTTGCGTAGGATTAACATTGCTTTTCAGTCATACGATTCTTGCATGCCGCTAGCATTTAATATTTAGTAAGTTTATCACATTATGCACCACATTTATACTCATACAGGCATTCTGTTTATTAACATCCAGCATGTCTTAGGCTGGGCCCCTCTTACCCAATTGTACTCCGTATTAGGACAATATAATTCTAATTTCAATTGTTAACAAAACTCACGTGTATTGATTTATTGTTCAGCCTAATTAATTTCATATATCAAATCACTGACAATTTCGACTCGAATCCGTCTTATCTGCACGATCCGAAAAACCGCATCGAACGACAACGAATATTTATTAACAAATACATGAATAAAGAGTATACGTAAAACCTAAAAAATGCTTTTACTGTATTTTTTCTTATCCAAATTAAATCATAAAATAAGGCCCCGATTCCGGGAATATTTAGGAGTAGACCCCCTTAAAAGAGACAATAATAGAGAGGTATAAATGCATACCATTGTTTCCTATGCGCTTGTCTGGGCAGTCGATAGCGATTTAGTATTCAAATTTAAGACTGGCGCACTGCTAACCTACAATGATGGCCACTAACGGACCGTTGTTACATACCAATTCTTGGCCATTGGTATTCTCGTGACTATGGGTAGGTTTTCCACCATTGGCGAATCTTATATGTGTAATAACCACTCCTTAGAAAAGTGTCGGACAGCCTACGTTAAGCGACTTGATCCGAACCATGACAAGACTTCATTGAGACGAAAATCAATGTAAAGACTTGACTAATACTCAGTTGAGATGAGACGTACTTGATCGACATCAAAGGGATATATGTAAGACTGGTTGTGAGATATCTTTGATACTTTTTTTTATTTAGAATCACTTCTATTATTAGTCTTGCAGATCATATTCACTTTAATATTATTTTTATTGGATATAGCCATAGAATAACGAAATTTTTGTAGAAGTTACCAAATTTCGCATATATTATTCGTGCACGTACACGCACCTATAGAAACATAGACTTACAGGCCGTATAAATTCAGTATGACCTCCTGCAGTAACGTTTACCCGAATAATTATTCCGGCCGACTGTACTCCCCTCATTGCGTTTTTTGCAGAAAAAAGTTCAAACACTCTATCAAGAAATATTTTGAGAAGATACTGATACGGTTTCTAGATAATAGGCAAACTGCGAAAAGTTCGACTCGCGTTAACGAGAGGAAAGTAGATGTGGTTTCAGGAAACACGATACCGGAAATTGGTTGTCAGCTTTCAGCCACTTGAGCGAATCAAGTGTTTTCTGCCGAAGCACGTAAATAATTTGGTACGCAAATACGAAAGTTCGCTGTAGTGAGTAACTTGACGTGTTTTACAAATAGAAAAGCTTCTGTTCTTAGCGATGCTTCTCTCGTTGGTTAATAAATGACTTCAAAATGTTGAAATAAAAAATTTCGTCGGATTGAACACAATGAAATTAAGTCATTCAAGGGTACTGATAACCTGAAAAACCTATACAATAACCCATGTATAAATTTCGGTCTTCCGCCGATTGAGACGATCGGGCCTCATTTAGCGCAGTGTCCGCAGTCGATTATCCGTAGCTGATATTTCCTAGATAGTTAGATAACGACTGGCACGTCATTCGCCCGATGTCAACATTAACCATTCGTAGTAGAGCTGACAACCGCCACTCAGCCAATAACAAGCCCAAGGTTGGCACAAACGTTGGCCGAAAGTTGTTGCAATATCGGCGATTTTCTAGTTAAGTTGTTCAATCAAGGGTCGCCCCATGCTTGGGGAAAGTAGGCGCCTATGATATTTGAAGCTCAACATTTCTGAGTTTATAGTAATTAACAGCTGTCACTCAGCCAATGGTCGGCCCAAGTCTGGCACAAATGTCAGAAAAAGATTGATTCAGTATTGGCGATCATCTAATTACGTTCTGTTAGCGTTCCTAAGAGAAAAATGGGAAAGGAGAGAGAGACAGAGACAGAGAGAGAGGGGGGGAGAGAGAGAGAGAGAGAGAGAGAGAGAGAGAGAGAGAGAGAGAGAGAGAGAGAACAAGTTTATTCGACCTGGGTACAGAGCCTGTAGGCCGGAATACAAGTAAAGGTTAGCAGTATAAGTAAACAGCAGAAAGTGTACAATAGAAGTAATAAAGTACTAAAGTAGTGCTCGTGAAAATAATAACAATAGTAATAGTAAAGATAGTAATAGTAGTAATATATAATAGTTATAATAATAGTAGATCTAGTAGTAATAGTAGTACTAAGGTGACATAGCATGCAGCCAAAGAGCAGCAGACGCATTCTACTTATGATGGTGACAAAAAGAAATAAAGAGAAAAGAAGTGAGAATGAAAAAAACTCAGTCACATGTAGCCCAAAAGATGGAGTTGTAAACGTTCTTTAAAGGTAGCCAAGGAAGTAGTACTCCGAACTTCCGCGGGCAAAGTGTTCCAGAATAACACTGAGGAAACCCGAAAAGATTGTCTGTACAGATCAGTACGATGCTTAGGTACAGTGAGGTCACTAGCGCAGCGATGAGAGTAATATGCAGACCTCGAAACATGTTCCAGGAAAACATTCAGGTAGGACGGCTGTTTAGATTTTAAGATCTTAAATGTAAGTATACCGATAAAGTATAATCTGCGCTGCCGGACTTTTAGCCAGCTAAGGCGCTCGTAGTACGCTGTAATGTGCTCATCCCGTTTAACATCGTAGATGAAGCGAACACAGGAGTTTAAGGACACCTGTATTGCGTCCATACTCGTAGAGGAGGATGCTCCGTAAACAACCAAACAGTAATCCAGTATCGGGAAAATAAGTGAGGATACACATGATGTGTGGCCGAGTGTTTAACTAGATGCAAGCCATTCCTGGCAATAAATGTCTGTATGTACGAGGAATCGAATGATTGAGACAGAAGGTTAGCATTGAAGTCACCCATGAGAAGAATCCCATTGAAAGAAGGCGAGAGACGAGAGAAGGCATCTTCGAACTCCGACAGAAAGCCAAGCTTTGGTGCACGATAAAGAACCGCAATCAACAATCGCGGCTCGCCAGGAAGGCATACATCTAGAAAGATATATTCAGGCCTAGAGCAGTACAAATCTGAGGATTGAGCCGCCACGCACGCATTAATAGACGAGTGTACATAAATCGCAACCCCACCACCCCCTCGACCAATCTGATCACTACGAAAAAGGTTATATCCTATAAGAGATACAACAGAATCAAGAATATGCGGTTTAAGCCATGATTCCGAGACAGCGATGATATGAAAAAAATTATTAGAAAAGTAGTGCCGGAATTCATCAATATGGGCAGGGAGAGATTGGGCATTAACATGGCAAACCTTAAGTTCAGCAGTCAGATTGGCCGAGAAAGCAAGACGCTGCGCTGGACGGAGTCAAGATGGAATCTTCGTCAGGTCGTCATGGTGATCAATTCGGATTGAAGCAGGAGAGCCATCCTTGCGGACGTAAATATTCCCACGGCGGACCCATACATGTAGATCCCGACGAGGTCTAGCAAGGGCTCGGACTTCAGAAAGCAGCTTGAGGCAGTTGGAGGTTGCAGTTGAGGAGGCAACGTAGGCAGGACATCAGAGGCCAGCAGTTGAGGCTTTTTTCGTTTGTGGTCAACCCAAGTGTCACGAAGGATAGTGGAGGCAAAGCGAAGAACAAGCGGAGGATGGCCTCCAACCTTCGGAGGCAACCGAAAGGCATCAAGTATGTCTCCATGTCCTAAGGACAGGCCAAGAGCAGCTGCAAGTTTGGCAACAATGTCCATAGTAGGAAGGTTTTGTATAACGGGCAGCCCAGATATTATGACCTCAGTGCTGGGTAGCCGCTGACTAAGCTGCTCAACCCGTGCCCTTAACTCAGGATCATCATTCCCAAGAGATGGATTCGGCACTGAAAGTTGCGTTCGATCGTCAAGCTCTTCTAAGCGGCGAGTAAGTCGGCCATTGTCTTCCTCTAGCACCTGACATCGAGCCATAAGAGCAGCATTGGATTCAACAAGACGCTGATCAAGCGAGGTGACAGAGGTCTCAACGGCACTGCAGCGCCTGTTCAACATGGACAGCTCCGTGGTGAGACTCGAAACAGCAGTTGACAGATTGGCAGACGTGTCAGTAAGTAGCTGAACATGGTGAGGAAGACCATCGAGGGCAGTGATCTTTTCTTTAATTACAGCCAGGTCCTATAGTTTTGATTGAACCAGGGCAAGAGTAGCAGCGATGGAAGAGAGATCGGCCATTGTAGAAGAAGGAATTTGTTGACTCTCAGCACTGCATGAAGGACCGGTGAGTGGAGGGAGAGAAACTGACTGAGTGACAGGCAGATGTAGTGAGTTCCCAGAGGCAGAAGTCGGCAGAGATGGTAGTAAACTTTCCTGGTTAACACAAGTAAGGCCGAAACAGCGAGAGTATATGAGGCCAGAGTTTTTAGGAAGGAATCGAGCACAGTTGACGCACTTCTTCCTGGTCGACATTCATGCACGGTGTCAAAAACAGAGAAAATTTGACACCCGACAAGCGTGACAGGTACCCATAAACAATAACACCAACAGCTGATGGAAGTTCGGCGTCAAAGTTCCTAGTATCATTCGACTAGGTCTCAAAAGTAAACAAACACAGCCACTAGTCCCACTAGACAATTGTCTGGTTAAATTTCTAGGAATTAACTGCCCGATTCGGAGAACTGAGCACAGCCACAGAACAGCATAGGTGAGCGTAGCCGGAGATTTCCGCGCAGAGACCAGCCATAAATGGACACTAGGTTAAGTCGAGAGATCGGTGATAGAAAAGAGCAAAAATCATTCACAGTCCGGAGAGTACAACACAATTTATAATTTCTATGCAACACATGCGCACTCAGGAAAGATTAGCACTATCACATGTAATCGTGAAAGATGCACAAGCAGGAAAAAACCGAAAAACACTGCCAGCACTTAATGAGACAGCCGTAAGTAAGAGAAGCAGTCACGAAGAGCAAAGGAGATAGAGAGGGAGAGAGAAATCGGTGAATGCTTGTAGATTGAATGATAGTGCGGAGAGTGTATATGGATAAATGGTTAGTGCGAATGTGTTTCAGCCAATAGGTAGGTGTGACTGGGAAATTGGCAAATGAGAAGATGCGTGAGTAATTTGGAGAATGAGAGGCAAGGTGACAGGATGGGCAGTAGAGAGTAGAACGTGGTATGGCGCGGATGGTGAGAAAGTAGAAGAGAAGAAGTGAACTGAGTGGAAATGTGTGTGTGTGTGGAAGGAGCGGACCGGAGGAATTGTAAAAAGATGGAAGGAAAAATAAAGGATTGTGTATGTGCCAAGGAGCGAGCGATCCAGTACCTATCCAGCTCCTGAACAAGAAAGCGCGAAAACGATCACCGACGAGTCGCCACGTGTCCAGCAGTGTGGCTATCTGATGGTGCGGACGCTAACAGTTGGTTAACTAAGGGCCGGTCCATGGTTCGGAGATGTATATGCTTATTATACTTCAATCGCAAATTTAGAACGATATAGTGGTAACGAATATTGTCCCAACCTAGGGTAAACGATGTTGAAAATCTGGCATAGATGTAACCCGATCATACATTTTTTAAACAAGCAAAATTTTATATAAACTTAACAAATTCTGTACCATATTAAAAATAAGATTGGTTTTAGTGTATTCAAACTTTTTCTATTTATTTCAGAACGTTTCTATAGTATATTAAAATATTGGCTATCATAATTCTTAATCAACGTAAGATTTACAAATTGGGCTGGTGGCTCAGTGGGTAGAGTGTCAACACTCCTCCTCACTTCGCACGTTCAAATCCCATTCGAGGCAGTACTAACAGATATATGTACCAACAGCGAGTTACACAAGCAATATTTTTTTAATTGTGAATGTTATCCATATAATCATTGGCAAAAACCACATAAATAACTCATATCGGTATAATATTTACAGAACCTTTTTTAATGCCAAACACTGGCTGACGTTTGGCATCCAACCATCGGCTACCAATCATCAACCGAACGTTTTCATTCCAATGCTCGCCCAGCCTTGGTATCCAATGATCGGTCGACATAAACTGGTGTTCGCTAAAGCTTGATCATCAATTTGTACATGGGAACTCACCAGTGAAAAAGAGATGCATCTCGAAGACTAGAGCCGCCAAAGGCAGCAAGATCCTCATGGTGCTTTGACTAATCAATCCTTCAGGTTGTCATTCGATCCTGTAAAACGAAATTAAGATTTTTTAACTCATTCCGAAAAGAAAGCTAAATTTAGGTATGTTGAAAATGAAGAAACATTTCATGTGTAAATTGAAGCAGGGCTGTAAGAGGGTGCTATTCAATTAGGGCACTGGCCAGTGTAATTTTTACATCGAGGCAGTGATACTTTCAAATAAAAAACCAAAACAACACCATAACGTTAGCTAGTCCACTTTTTACACTAAATAGTGTTCGGGTATAGCAATAAACTACAAAATAGTATTACTGTGATGTCAGTAACACCAATCGAAGTTCAACATTATTAATGTAAATTTTAGTACTAAATAGTCTTATTATCAACACCGAAATTTCAAACCATTCACACCAAATCGTCTTACACCACTAATTTCTTACGATCTTTGAGCCAGTCAGAGCCCTGTACGACCACGCTACTAGGGATGTTCTGACTGCGTCTCATCAGGCACTGTCCAAGAAGTCGAGGCTCAGCCATGATTGTTAACTGCCGAGATTTCCCTATTAGGGCCACCTTAGGCCCTTACAAGGATTTCCTTGGGGACAGCCATGATTTTCACTGATTAGCCAACCCGTTCAAGCTCTAACTAATACCGGACTAGTTTAACGAATTCACGGCTTCCACGATTTTACCTGCACGGAGCCATTTCCGCCTACGTACAGGCCGTTTCAAACAAGAGATCCATCATTATTAAATGTTCACTTCAATTTTGTTCGCGACCACCTAGTGAATTAAGGAAGGTCCTCTTAATTGCACCCTCTTTCCTGATTACGTCAGTCTAGCAGATGCTCCAAGTTGCGTCCCACACGACAAGGTTCGCAAAGCATCTACATCTACCGGTCGCTAACAAAGCATAAGAAATAAAAAGAAAAGCCTGGTTCATGCTCGCCACACGGAAAGCCACGCATGAAGTGTTGCCAACACAATATTAACCGTTCTCCGTAGCAAGAAGCGTCGCTGTTTTTGTTGCTGTCGGATATACGTTTTTTTGCACTGTTATCCAAGAGCCGCGTAGAATCGATACATGCTCAGAGGAGGGTGCACCTCTTTAGACCACTCTCGTCTTGCGAGTGGCGTACCTATATCAAGGGGTTTCGTTGGAAAAAAAGAAAAAAGCGTAACATCAATGGACTAGAGGTGGAGAGACATAACACGGAGGTTTAAAAGAAAGGGTGGTTATAGGAATGGAGCAGTGGCCAAATTTGAGTGGGCGACTCTGAGAAGAACGAAAGGAAATAAAATAACGACCCATACGACGGACGAGACTTTGTTTTCAATGGCTTTTCAAAACAACAATGACGATTTGAAGTAACGGACTTTTTTTTTAATACAGGCAAACTTCGTTCGGGAAATTTCAAAAATATTCAAGATGGGAATCTTTTGTGATACAACAAAAATTTTAAAACAGTCTCTGCTTTGGGGCACCATTTCGATGGAGTTGATGGCTCTTATCGAGATGACAAAGAAGCGGAATATAGATACTCGTACCTAACCCCTCTGAGCAGAGAAGTAGACGGTCCCGTAAGTCAATTAGAGAAACCTGAGTTTTTTTCAATTTGCTAAAAATATCAACAATTGGACTGATATAACGATGAGTTCATTACTTTGTGCACTCAAAATGAGTTAAAAATACTAACTCAAATTACCAGGTTGCAGCGACAAATTCGTCCACGATCAGAATAGCGTGTCGTAACACGCTGAAAGGAGGAAGAACTAGTAACAAAATTTCCTCCTTATATTGATATAAACTGGGACTGAACTCTGTACACTCTAAACGTATTTGACGAGGTTAATGAGCGACCTGGCAGTGTTCCTTAGAATATAATCAATAAGGCTTTTCCGTGCTACTGAATACCGTTGAAACTTGAAGAAAGGTAACTTAATTAATCTGGGATGTGTCAAGCCTGTAAATACGGGAAATGAGATTCTTTGGATTTGTAATAAATGAGATATATCTCATTTATCATTTTATATTTATTATATATATTATATAATGCCGTTCGAGTTTCCACATTTTATTTAAAATAAAAAGATCCGCGTTCTTCGTCAATGCTTGTAGCAATATTGAAATATTTAAGAAATTACTCGGAAAAGCCACCCAGGCACTTCCCGACAGACCAATTGGCAGAATTATGCAAAATTAAAAAAATTTCTTATTTCTTCGAACTCGAATTGTATTTAAATGTCATGTAAGTACTTCCGTTCTGAGCTGAAAATTATTACCACCCAATTTTCTGTCTTCCGTCTTAAAGTGGCAGCATCGTAAATACGTGAAACGCGAAAGAGGAACAAGAAAAGAGAGAGAACGACGTTTTTACGAAATTGAATGAAATTAGATGAAACGACTTTACGTCGTAGTATTGACAATTTTTTTGGAATTTTTCATCATACGAAATTACGAAATAGTTTACTACTTGATTACATCCTTTCCCATTGCCTTTGATGCGTATAATTCCAGAAGATTTTCGTCTCCGTATTCTCAAAGTCTGTCGTTGCTTTGAATTGCGAAATACTTTTACTCACGGTTACTCCAGAACTGTAGTTATTTGCCACAGCGTAGGTGAAATGTCACTTTTAAATCCGGTACTCAACAGTATCTTCACAAAATGTCAGCCATAACCTTTTGAGCTTCCTGATCCTTTGGAAATTTCTCATTGCGCGACATGACCTTTTTCAACCTTCACTTCCGAGCCATTCCTTTCCTTTTGCTTTTTATTTCTTTCGTACATCCTTTTTACTGATTACTCCGCTATGCCTATGTAAGTAGTGATAAGAGTGATCCCATTTACACAGCACAACCGAGAATTATAATACTAAATAAATAGTCTACGTGAATGGCTGAATTGGACTTTCAACACTGCTTGGCACTTTCCACACTATTTACATACTAATTTGAAACATTGCAGGGAGTTCACGTAATTGGAATACAGCAGACCGGTTCAACTTAAAATCCATGCATGTTAACTACACAGTGGGTATACCTCACGTAACAGAAGCACGCAGTATTAAATGGACTTTACTTGAATCTAATTTTCATCCTATTGATATGTACATCACTTATCCCTCGAGAATAGTGGTCGTTTCGCATGTAAGTAAGGCCCGTGTAAGTACTTCGAAGAAATATTAATAAAACTTGTATGTTACTTAACACCGTTAGGAAAACAGCGAATTTCTAGCGCGTTCAATAATCGCTATAATTTATAATATTTGCACAAATATAACATCAAATTATCCTGTCTAAACGTTCTAGGTCATGACACTGTTTCCAATACGAATTATCAAATACTTTCCTCTGCGAGAAACAATAAACTACGCGAAAATTGTCATAAAAGCTGATTATAAAATTTGTATTCTTAAGCCTCCAGTGGTGACGCCTTTTTCCTTCCGATAAGAAATGTACACCTATCGGGTCCGTCAGAGCACGCGCCACAACTGGAAGGTTAATATTATCTGTTTGCAAATAAATTATAAGCACTCGACTTAATTCAATTTTAACATTCTTTTTTAATTTATTGAACAATGCGTAATTTACGTATAAAAAGAGTTAAAAATCTTGTCATGCAATATACTTATATCTTCCTCAAACAAACTTTTATACATGAAATATCATATCGCGCATAATAACACAATGCTGTCTCTCGCCTCCTGCACAAACCGTAGAAAGTTAAAAGCTTCGAAGTGTAGTTTCATCTATTTTCATAAGTAGTTGGCACGAGTAAAGAAAAACATTTCTGCACGAAAATTTTCAAGCTACTCCCACAGCAACCATTTACCATATAGACATCTAGATGTCCTACAACCTGACCCATTTGCAAAAGTTTATTCGCCATGATATTTCAACTGCATTAAACGTTGTCATGCAATTCTCTACTATTCAGTACGTACTATATCACACGTGATAAACATGTAACTTGGTCCATTCGCCTTGGCACATATTTGCAGTCGAATAACTTATACCCAATGCAGCTTCCGTTTAAAAGCACTGATTTCGTGAAACTATCCGTTCAAAATATGATCCTTGCAATGAATTAACGTAGATGACTCGCAGCTTTCGGGATGTTTGAACACGTTTGCTGATCGATGCAGCAATTAATCTGTTGAAACCTTTGAAACGACCGTCATCAGTTAGGTGGGATTACCTTAATCTCTATTCATCAGAGGGTTGGTTTTTGTGCGGTTTCCGAACATTGACATCGTGTTCACGCAAGGGCTATTGACATGTTACCGAAGAGCCTAATATAATGCTGCTATTTTCAGTGATGATGCGATTGAATAACAATTTTTACAAAAATGAAAGAACTATCAGCTGCGTAATTCTCACGGGCTGATGCCTTTTTTTGATTAGGATGTTTATATGAATTGTTCTGCATAGATTTGGAACTTCCTGGAACACTTTAATAGTTTCTATATAGCATTATAGCTTGTTTTTGTTGCATTTCTTTATTGATTTTCTGAATGCATAGGTGATTTTATTATAGGTATTAGGAGTATCGAATTTTATGTCCCGATATACTGATATTTCTATGATACGACTAGTAATGCATACTATTTTATGATATTATTGTAACTCCGAGTTATTCGCTTCTGTTTAGGCTACTAGTCGAATTTATCTATCTAGGAAAACTTCGGAGAAAGGAAACTTCAATGTTGCGTTGACATTGGTATAAAAAGTTAGGTAACGTTGCGTGCAGCGAAACGTTCGAGACCGAAGACCCGAACCAAGTCTGCGTGTCACTTTTAATTTAGCCTTTAATGTACAGCACTTTCTACTATGGAAATTTTGTAAGGAAATATATTTCTTTTCTTTTTGTATTTAAAGATCCAATATAAATTGCTGGTCTTGACGTTTAAGGTCGGGAAGAAAAAAATAATATAACTAAAAGGCGCGATTGTCTTCATGTTTGATACTTGTTCAATAACTCGCACAGAACTTTCTTATATTATGATAATGCCTGTATGTGACATAAATCTATTACAAATGAAATAGTAGAAAACATTCATCATAAATATGAATTTTCTATAGAATTGTAACAAATCACCTCATCCATAAAAAAAATGTTTTCCTATCCCGCCTACGTATGCATAATACATACATTCATTGAAAATAGTGTAGAATTCGTAAATACGTAAAATTCGTTACGTAAAGTAACATATGAACCCCAAGTAGGACACCTGTAGTTGCCGCGTTCGAGAGCGAGAATTCCTCTCTGGTTTTCGCGCCAGAATCTAGTGACATCAATCAGCGATTAAATATTTTGACAGTTTCAATATGAGTCAGAAATATGACCAATGACGAAAAAATCCATCGTACTAATTAGCAGTTTATTATTTGCATACTGATTTTCGCATAGTGATTTCCGAAAAATCGGATGAAAATGAAATAATTATTAAATTAATTATCGGTGTAACAATAGAGATTTAACAACATCGGCAGCAAATCTATGCTGGATCATGCGAAATGTTACACCTATCGAATAAATTATTCTTCTGTAATTACTATTACGGTAAGATAGACTGTTGTTAATTCTATCGGGTATCACACGTTGATTAAACGAGTCAGATTTTATTGTCAACCCTCGAAACGACTCTGCCTTGAAAGATTTCACGTGATTTAGAGTAGACCGATAATTAATGTGAGAGTAACACGCATGAAAGGATCGAAGAGAAACACTAACGAAACTTTTGTCTAATGTAATTACCAACTATCCTTCCTCAGCCATCAACCATTTTCTCCTGAGAGCCGAACGACGCAACGTCTGGCGTCGGCAAAGTGGGTAAGACAAATCACAAGGAAACAGGGAACGTCTAAATGGATGCTAACGTCATCGATAAGCGATACAAGCCGAATAAATAATAGAAACTGGAATGTAGGTAGGATGATTAATTGTGTCAGCGAGGATAAGGGATCGCGAGCCACTAAGTAAACCCTCGTCTAGTCAGACGAAGGAATTCGAGAAGTTCGTGCTGCGTTTGTCAGCTGTGACCTTAGAATGACCTCCTTATAGGATCAGTTAGGGAAGAAGAAAACAGTCGGGTAGGTATAGCACGTATAGGTAGTAGATATGGTAGTTATGATAGGGTATAGCAAGCATATAATTAGATTCACTAAGGACAGAACGTGTTGTAGGTATAGTAAGTATAGTAAGTATAACAGATATATTATATATAAAGCTAGTATCGTTGGAGCGGAGGATCGGTAGCATTGCTGCTCGGTAGCGAGAACGCGACTATCTGCAGTCACGAATGGAATTCATGTTCATGCTACTCCACCATAGAACGTTCAGCCCCGCATCGGGGTGGATTGCGGTAGGGTGTGCTAGTGGCTTCAGAGAAGAGGGAGGACTCAACTTAAATTGATAATACCAGGAAACCCCCTGCTCGGTGGGAAATAGAAGGCAACTCGCGTTCTCTGAACAACAAAAACTTTCGAGCTTTTTATCAGAAGCTCCACGCTAGGCTGACCAGGATATTGCGACAAATAAAGCTTAGCTCGTAACGAGGGTTGGTCCCGGAAGGATTACGCAAGGCTAATATGAAATTTAATATCCAGTTTGATTTAAAATTCAACCATTGCTAGAACACTTTTTTTACGGAATATTTATTCACACCCACCTAGTGGGATAATGCATCCCAAAAGGGATTATTTATTTCTTATTTCTTCAGTGGAAAATGCCAGATCATTTGGATAAATTTCACTTTATGACTTCACGTATATTATTCATCCAAATGACCAATTCTTCAAAGAATCTAAAAATGATTGCACAAAAATTCACGAGAATTCCCGAGATAGGACAATCGAGTGTTGCGCGACGAGTTGCCGCCAAATAAACGATGGTAAACTGGAATTTGTTGATCGACAGATTAAACTGACCGTTACCCTAGGGACGGTGCGCTTACTTTTTTTAGTGCAGTGGCTCACCATTAGCGTCATTACACTGACTCTATGTACGGAATTGATTACGTATACTCCCTAATACGTTGATGCGCGCATGTCAGTCACGCATGAATTAAATTGCTGCTGATTGCTACGTGCGAAGTGATCGACGATTGATTGATACGCCTTTAGATAAATTCGTCAGTGTTTACCACGTAGTGTAATATGCAGTGTACAGAGAAGGCAACGCAAAGCTCACGGAATTTCCCAAGGGGATGATTTCAAATCGTTATGGCTGGCAATGCGCCATGTAGTAGCACTGTTCGTCTGAATGCAGCAACGCATACGTATTTACCTCATCGTTAGAAGCTATACGTTAAACTTGCAATCAAAAACTTCGCTTTGCATACTACTTTTTTTTTCAAAATACAGAGACTCTAAAATTCATCAACGCATATAAGGAGAGTTAATATTTATTTCGTCTGAAGGAAGCAATGACGGAGGTTTCTATGGTCTCATGGGGTTCTGTGACCGTGCATGGGCAGTTTGTGGCTTTAACACATTTTCGTATAAGAACTAACGAGAACCAAGATTTTACTAGAGCCCTTTCAATAAATTTCTACTACCTCTCGGTTAACAACAGCCGAATTTCGTGTAGTCTCGTATTATGGGGTTATAAAATTATTATTGCTTGACACACACTCCAGCGCGGCCATTTTGCCTTGTTCAACGATGGATTTACATATTAAACGAGCCCTGCACGATCAAAGATACGTAGTCAGGCAGGTCGAAATATGCGACACGCGTGACTAGGAAATGAAGTTTTGTTTTATAAGTTCGGGTAACTAGGGATAACGTTCACAGCCGTTTCGCAACACGCATCTGCCTATATATTTTCTTACGAAATACGTTAACGGCAGATTTCAATTCAATTCATGTACCATGAATTTGGGATTTGTAAGCTTGCCGTAAGCTTACTCATTTCACCCTGGAGTCTGAAATGAATATGCACATAGAAATTGCGTCAAAAGCACTGAGACCTATTAAACACGTACATTTGTGCACAAGCCCTTACTCTGGAAATGTAACGTAATGAAGCATGCAAATTTTTTGTTTGATTTACCACAACCAACGGGAGTTCAGCCTTTTATAGACCCTCAATCATCATTTCAGCGTATCTCGTAATTCCTGTTTTAGCACTCATTCGGGTTTTCGACGTCTGATTTGTACAGGAAGTTCTTCATTATTTTGGAATAATTTGCGTGATATCAGCGAAACCTTTGCTTTTCCATATAATAAAAATGATCTACGTTTAATTTCTATATGATTAAGCATACCTATAATTCGATACCGGAAAAGGTCAGGCCTAATATCTAAATCCATTGGTATACGAATGATCTATTAAAAATGTAAATTCGTTATAACGAGTACGGCGGCGTACTCAGTAATGACGGTGGAATAGAGTGTTCGTCGGATTGTTGCGCGGTATCATAAAAGAGTCTGACGAAAAAATGGGTCAATCCAATTTTCCTCCGGTACCTAGAATTCCTTTGCGGATTGAGGATCCTTCAATCACTGCGAGCAAAGGGAACTCAGTGAAAATCGCTGCGAGGTATATTGTATCCGTCACTCTTAAATTAAATCGGCACGACGATCTTAAGTACGTCCTCCTTAAAGTGATCGTTAAAGGCACGCGATCCATTTGTCAACTAGAACGAATATACGCCTTACATGATCTACGTGTGATTTTTAAACTATATCAATTTATACAGGTATAGGTTGTAAAACTCGAAGAAGAGAAGAGCCCTATGAGAACTATTATTCAAGTATTCATTCGAATCACCTAGGTACGTGTTCATTTTCATGCCGATTTCAGAGCCAAAAATCTGGCTGCTGATAACAATGGCGGTGGGTGCTGGTTTAGGGAATGGAAGTCTTGTATATTAGTTTTCAGGCAGGCTTCGAATGTAGGATCGAGGATGTGTTTTATTGCTCCTCTGATACGTGAAAATCGGAGTTGGGTGATGACGTCACACAATAGGGAGCTCCACACCGTTATTAATCATCCTTCAACAGGGTGGGCACGGTTATATATGCAAAACCCCTCCCCATTGTGCAGGAGTGGAGGCGATTTTTATCATAATCAAGGGCCGAGATTCTGTGGAGTTGTTCGCTTCGCCGATTTTCCAAGACTGCCAGAATATCTGAGCAGGTCACGCGATTAGCTGATTGCTTAGACTCAATTAAACCATACGAGATGACATCACTTTACTTTTATCTGTACCATCCAGGCACCTACAATTTATCTGTAGACTGACTAGAAGTCCATGTTACTTTCTCATTTTATTTCTTGGATATTCTGTGTTGTTCAAGCACCATTTGAGTTCTACAAATTCGGATAGACTAACGGAATGCATGCTAGGTCAAATTAGCTTGTTTGTTTAGAACGTATAAAATACGTACCTCAATCATTCCTCGATCCAACGCGTTAATTTACATTCCACCGGCATTGGATATTCCGTATGCAGATACGTATCCATCGTAGTCATTTGTAGACGCGTATATTTTAAAGTTCCGCAGACGTCACCAATCTCGTTTTTGATTGGGGTAAATTCAATCTGACGTATATTTCATATAGGCACATGGCAGATCGACCATCCCAAGTGACGGAAGGACGGTTAGGTGGAATAGTACGATTGATACCACTGGGCCGTTCGCATCGAACGATGCACAATTAATGACAAGCAATAAACGATGTCCATTCGACGAGGAAGACAAATGGCGAGCGACGAATTGTTGAATTACATTCGGTCCATCGAGCGCGCTGAAGCTAGAAACACAGAGGGAAGTATTGGAGGCTGGATCCGCGCACTAGATGCACGGTGGAAGATTTGTTATGCGGAGGATGTTTAACGGCGAGAGGTGTGGCCCGTTATTTTCATCAAAACTCAATTAGTGCCATCATTTCTCATATGGAAATATAGAAGGCAATCGTATTAAAAATCTCTAGGATTGATAGCTTATATAAAACGCGTCATGGCGCTGCAGTATGTACCGAAACTCGTAGCGGTTAAACTAATTTCTAAGCGACAATGACGTCGTTTAATAATACGGCAACCGATGCTATATAGCATTGGCTTATGTCTATGTACAATAAAATTTTTATTGACCGTTGCTCTCTTTACTTTTATATTGTGCAAATTCACGATTACTTACTCCACGACGTGTGATCGATCGCTCTGACCGGTAGACCCGGAATATAAAGTGGAGTATAAAAAAAAAGCAGAACCCGGAGTATAAAGAAGAATGTTCTCCATCATCTTATCAAGTTCGTTTTCCAATTATTCTTATAGTCCCGTACTTCATCCTTCTAGTCCTGTTTCATGACTGCGTTGTACAGGTTTCGGAATTGAACCACGAACAAGCGGTTTACGTACATTACTGTTCCAAGTTTGAAAAGGCTTCCGGAAGGACCATTAATCCTCAACCACGATTCATTGGGTTAAGCCTTAAGAGGAAGGTTTTCGAAATCCATGGGCCTTACCGTAAACCACCACTTGGTGGTAGAATGACGAATGAAGAATGATGAGTGACGTCACCAAAGACGAGAAGTGGCAAATGGTGGGAGGTTCGAATTACTCTTGCAAGGTTAAAACGGTTTGAGACAGGTCTTCGCATCTCTACTGTTCGGGCTGTCTATGTAAACTTCAAAAGATCTGTCTGACACATACTGGTAGAAGCGGGATCAGCAGAATTCAGGAACAGAAACAGGATCAGGAACAGCGCAAACCTGACCCATGGGAAATAAAGTCTCATACATTATGCAATGTAGCATAATGTATGAGCCTCTCGACTTACACCAGACTCGACCTTAGCCTAATAAATGAATAGCGAGTTCGAGACCCACCTTGCGCAGGCTAAGCCTCACTTGCTGCTAATCCTTTCCTATTCCAGATTCCCTCGTTTTCGGTCTTTTAGTGCGTATATCTATGAAAACGCTAAATTAGTAGACGTGGTAATGGGGATTTACCCGCCTGAGCTTCTTGCGTCGTCTCATTATTGATTGAAAACTTTTTAGCATCACAAACAGTTTCTGGCAAGAAATACAAGGAGTGTATTTTTACTTATTTAACCCTAGTTTACCACACTTTTATTGCATACGGACAATCCACACTGGGGTCCCGAGGACCCCCTTCAGATTTTTCCCCGTAACTCCAACTGAAATGGACATATTTTCGTTTCTTTTTTTTAATCGATTGAGAATCGATCAAGGAACAGGTCCATAATTAAAAGAAGTCGTAGAATTAAGGAGCTCCGAGATATATGCGTTAAAAAAAGTCTAGAAACGCGAAAAAATCTCGATTTGCACTTTTAAAAAAAAATTATATCGTTTCTTTAATAGGCACATTTGAAATCATAAAAAATTCGGCGATCCGATATTGCAATATTTTCAACCAAACTGCAGTGATCAAAATGAATTTTCTACTTCGTATGCTCACTGCTTGGTTGTTAAGTGGCAAATGGCTCGCTTCGACGCGTCTACCTACTGAGGGGAACCTCGAATATTTTTTACTTCAATGTCACAAACCCCTCCCCTTCTAATTTTCGAAATGCCAATGTGAAAAATTTCTGCTGGGGTCCCGACGACCCTAGTGTAGTAAGCAAGGGTTAAATAATGTTTGGTGCCTTGTTTCCATAAGTGAGTCATTAAGTCATTATATATCGTTGAAAGAGGTTGGATAATGTATAAGAAGCAATTAAATTTTTCTGCGTAAAAATTGTAGGTTAGGTTACGTCTCCCATACCTAAGCCTACTAGCATTAGGGAAATTAATTCACTATAATCGTGTTCTATTCATTTCTTTGAAA
Organism: Pachycephus smyrnensis; assembly: GCA_030142225.1. Classification (NCBI taxonomy): domain Eukaryota; kingdom Metazoa; phylum Arthropoda; class Insecta; order Hymenoptera; family Cephidae; genus Pachycephus; species Pachycephus smyrnensis. The sequence continues at coordinate 228,424 of JARQST010000096.1, read as the reverse complement.
ATAACCTTATTTTTTTATAGATCTTTTACCTATTTCACGATGAATATACTATATATTACGTCAAATTATTGCCATTATTTGATGTCATTACCCTAGCCACATTCGGTGGGTTAAATTTGTTTTAATTTGAATATTAAATTGTATAGAGACTGATACTTCAAATAATCATTCATAAGGATGTACAATAATTTTTGGTTGATGTTTCAAATATTTATAAATTTATATGAAACACAGTTCTCTCCCCTTCTTGAATAATAAAATTGAATTTATCATATATAGTATTCATTTTCAATTATGATGGAACTCGTCATTCTCCTACCCCATTATTCAGTTTCGGTTTCCGACTCTTAAAAAATAGTCATTGCTAGTCCAATTATTTTGAATGCCTATTTAAACGTTATACAGAGCATGTCGCGTGGTAAGTACGGTAAGTAGCCTTTCAATGTCGGTCAAAACCAGAAAGCACCTGGAAATAAAGCCAGGGCAGGATAACGATCCTAAACAGGAATCCTCGTAACCGCGAATTGATCGTCCAGAATCCCGGATAGCAGTGGAGTTACAGGATTCCGGTGAACATGGATAGGTTAGTCGTACTAGTATACCTAGAACCAGCAGAATATGATGTCGCAAGAAGGGAAACCACACAAAAAACGAGATAAGCCTTTTCACCTCAACGGAAGACTCTACTCCAGTCAAATGGGATTAAGCTAATCCTAATATCTAATTGATGGGTTTGCAAGGCGTCTCCAACGCTCTTCTAGGATTCCCAAAGGTAGGGAATTTCTACTGAGCTACTGAGTAAGGGACAGGAACACGCCGGATTCGACCCCAATTCTGCAATTCCATTTATTCTATCGTCTCTGTATTAAGCGTTAAGCACGCAATTAACCGGGCGCGTCTACTGATGACTTGATTGAATTACTCATCGCCGTTGTCCCTGATTCTTAATGACCAACTAGCATGGAGATCCTGGTGCTTTTATTGATCACAATCGAATAACTAATTAGAAAGGTTTCCTTATACTTATTGCTTTTAATTAGGCATTACCCTATCGGTATAGGTATACATTTTTCAATGATTTCGTCATATTTAGCTTATTGGAGGATAAAGTGTTTCTTGTAACTATACATTGAATTGTCCATATCACCCAACGTTATCTTTATGTTTCTGCTTTCACTTTGTGGAGGATTATCCTAGTTTCTGTATTTACCAAGAGTTTACAATTATTTTAATATTGTGAATTCTCGACGGATCCATAACTTCTAATTCTTTTATGAGTTTTAACTTCATTCGCTTGAGGTTAAAGTTTCTGTTCACGGTGCACAAGATATTGAAGTTAAGTCTATTAATCCTTTGAAGCATACATTTTTTCTTGCATACGGTTTTCAGGAAACAGCTTTCTAGGAGTTTTTTGGGTCGCTGATTATGATTTTGAGGCTAACTTCTAAAAATTGAAAATGGCGGATCGAAATTGCAAAAATTAGACCGATTTACATTACACTCGGTACTTAGGGGTTCATGTAAATCAGTCCATTTTTACAATGTCCTCTAAAAAAAATAAAGTCTGTCATAAAATAACCGTCGCGTGTGAGTGACGGTATCACTGCAAGTTCAAGTTCTACCCTTTCTATGGTATTCAATTTTCACACATACAAGTGTATTGTTTTTACGTTGAAATACGTGGAAATAACAACACACTTGTAACTGTGTAAAAAGTGACTACTATAGAAAAGATAAGGAATAACACACATCGCTATACACTTGGATTTGCAGTGATGCCGCAAAGGATTAATTCTTTAAGTGCGGAACACTTCGAAATTGAACCCTCTCTGTGGACGGAATACTTTTTCACGTAACGCGTACCGTATCCAGGTACCGATTAACTATGCAATACGAGTCCACGCCGATGACATTCGCCGAACGCATATGCGTCCATGCACTGAAAGGGTTAAAATAAATTTTTAACATTTTAGTACAAAATTTTTCTTTTTATTTTATTTATCGCGGCTGCGTGTATTAAACTTGATAAAATTCGAATCAAAATTTTATTTCGGATTGAAATGGTTTGAATTTCAATACGATTTTTGTTATATACTGTAACTTAATCGATAGTGCAATTTCGTACGCTCCTTATGAGTGTGAGAAATGGGATGTAGGTAAGTGCTTGAAGCTGGCGATTATAAGAACTTAGGCGACACAGGATAATATGATAAAATAAAATAAAATAAATTTATTAAATTATCAGTGATAGGTACAACAGTTTAGATATCGATATTATGATTGAAGGATTAACGTCGGTAATGTCGGATGAGATTGCCGTAGGTGCGTTCAAGATTGGGATTCCCACTCCTCGATCACTCTGTCCGTTCATAAGGAGCAGAGGATATGCCTATGATAGTTGAATATAGCCCTAGCGGTACTTGGCCTGCCTAGGTACTATGGCACTCTGTGCAAAAATTGACTAATTATGCCGAGGATAGTAAGTGGAGCTTAAAATGGCGTTAACTAAAGGAACAGAGATTAATCACTATTATTGTACTCTGTACCTGGACACGATTCCCTCTAATACAGACGTGGCTTGATAGCATAAGCCAATGGTCAGAGTTTATACAAGTTCAAATATGATGAAATCCTCTATCCCAGAGGGCATAAGTCGAGCAAAAATACTTTTGAAAGAATTAGTAATGTGCGTTATTCTTTTCAGGCATAAGTCACGCGTACTCCCTGTGTCGAAGAGTTGACTTGATCCTTTGATTCGATTTTGGTGGTTCTATTTATTCTTCTTAATAGTAAGATGTATTAACGAAAAGCGTTAATCATCTATTGTAATTTTTCTGTCCTAATTGAGGAAGATGTACTTTCGGGTAATGTTTTCCTCTATCGGACTTTGTTTGTATCAAAGGATTAGAGTTTAAATTCTAATTGTCACGTACACCTTTCAGTACCTGTGTACTGAAAAGGTTATCCAAATTGTATCGTTACAATACATAGATGATAACGTAGGCAATTATATAAAAGCCGGTCAAGTACGAGTCGGACCTCGCGCGATTCGTGTTCCATACCCACCTAAACTGGCTCAAAAAAGTTTGTTTTCTTCATTTTTTTCCCCGGTTATCTTTGGTCGATCACATACCATATTTTTGGAAAATTTCATCTCTCTAGGTCAAACGGTTAAAAAGTTACAAGCGTATGACAGACTCATAGACACCGTGTTAAACCTATAAGTGTGCCGTTTTCTCCTTTCGGTACGGAATACTAAAAATGCCAATAATTCTAGTGATATCGAATTGAATTTTGGAGATAAATTTGTCATCTCGATATAATTATTGTAACTTAACCCTAGCCGGTCCACGTGGAGTACCAGAAGTCCTAGTGAATTTTGAAAAGATTAAAATTGTCCTCATCTGGTTGTTTCTACAATGTACTGGTCGAAAACGACAACAAATTTCAAATTGCTCTCATGATAAACATCTTCCTCAGACTCTGGCGTTTCGATTTATATACTAATTAATCAAAAACAAATGATTAGAAGCAAAGTGAGAGCCAAAACTAGCGTGTGGTTTTCAAATACCCCAGGTGGACCTTCGTGAAACGCCCAGACAACGTACGTTTCGTACGCTCCTTATAAGTGTACGAAATAGGAAGTAGATAAGTGCTCGCAGCTGGCAATTGTAAGAACTTCGGCAACACACGATAACATAAAATAACAGCTGTATCATTAAACAATAATTCATAACCGACAGAAATTCTTATTAATTGGTGATAAATGTAATCTATGATAATTCGTCGATAATGTAGGGAAAGAGTGTCAGGGTTGCGTTAAATAGTAGATTCCCTATTCCTACATCACTTTGTCATTTCGTTGGAAGCAGTAGTTATGTTTTGTGACGATAAATTCCTCTATCAATTTTGATATTCTAAGCTGGTCGTAGCGGCATAGGTGATTCTCGCCATAAATGACTCGATAGACTCTCCCCGAGACTGTATGAAATCAAATTATTTCAAGAAATCGCGAATTGCCAATTGGGCGCTAGAAAAACATGGTTTACGGGTTCGTTGATCAGGTCTGCAGGGTCACCGAGACGTTTGGCTAAATTCAAATATACAGTAAGGTAAACGTGCCAGTACCATCGTCAGAAAATGGTACATCGGAAAATGGCGTCCTGTACCATTTTCCGACCACCCATAGAAAACTATATTTCCATCTCTCTCGCACATGCTGTGGGTCCCAGTACTGGTCCAGGGGTCCGGTACTAGGACGTTTACCTCATACGAGTACGAAATTTCTAGAGCTAAGGCACGGAATCTTTTCCAGTCTGGCGAAACGCAGTCTTCTTTTAGGTCAAAACCGGAAGGAAAGAAAGGGAACAGATGATCTATAAGTGCAGTTGCACGAGAGCTACGAAGGCGAAAAAGATTTCGTCCTTTCGAGAAACAGACGCTTACCGTAAATTATAATTTCGCGAGACTAAACGAGATTGAATTTTACTCTGCAACCGGCCAAGACAGCTAATAATCAACGAATGTTCGTGCGTAGGATGGATCTCTACAGGCTGATCTAGCGAATTATTAACTGCTGGTATAATTTTCATGACTCTGTTTGTATTGATAATGCGTTAGATGTATTAAAGAGAAGCATTATTTCCAACCCAAACAATATTCTCAGTAGACGAGTATTGGGAGGGCAAGCTAAAATATACCGTTACATTATACTGAAAACGTTTATTAATTTCATATCTCTGTTTCAATAAAAAATTTCATTGTTCTATTTAGCTTCCTTTTCCGAATTCCACATAATAATTATTTCGTTTATAGTACAATTTAAAGTTATTCTGCAATTCAATGCGTCGTTCGCCCTGTCTGCAACTGTTTGACTTCGGAAGGTATGTACTCTTGATTCCTAATAACCTGTCAGACACAATAATAAACTTCGCCAGCTGGAATACAAATCGATAAAATCCATACAGCGATACATAATTTATATTAAAAAAAAATAAATGATTTCATACAATTTCATCTAAAAGCAAACAAAGAAAATCAATGTAACTATACTAGGTCACCTTGGTTACCTTGTATACGTTGACATAGTTATAGTAGAAAACATCCAAGGATTCACATTATTACTCTTTCATTTACTTTTACGAACTAGTACGAACTTTTTAATTTCCTAAAAAACAAAATTTATTTCACAATTAACACAAGTGTCAATTTATTGATCTGAAACTATAAAAATTGATTTATATGATTTCAACTTTCAATGGATACATAATACTGGGAAATCAATACATTTACTATATTATCGTAATCGTGTGCACATATGAATTTCACTGTCATAACCACTAAATCAATAACTGACGGAAGTTATGGATTTAAGAAAAATGACAGAAAATAAAATAGTTCATGTCTGAGGATTTGCTGGATTAGGATAAAGTTCAAATCGGCTTATGTCATTCTGATCCAGTACAGATATGCACCAAAGTATAGTATCACACGTAAATCCGTTTAGGGCTGCACTGCTTTTATTCTCAACCTAGACGACAAACAATGTTAAGCAAATAGCACGTAAACTATAATGACATAGATTTGTCACGAAGCAGGCACAATCATGTGCTGCTATCTGGTTAAGCCTTACGTAATGGTTTAGCAAACAAAAAAGAATTTACTGAAGTTTAAAATTGCAGGTACTTACATTTAAAAATCTTAGTCTTACATACATATAAACTTAAAATTTTATTTGATATTTTTTTAAATTGAAACTGATGCTGTTAAGTTACTGCCCCATCTGTATCTAAAATTTAATTTTTCATTTGAAATTCAATGTGATACCTGAAATTTTTTATGCAGACAAACATACCCGCTCGCGCACACGTTCGCGTCTTGTTTTTGCGATGATGAATGTACGAGTAATCCAGGCTGCTGTGTTTATAAAGTAACAAGAATTTATGATTTTTATTTTTATATTATTCTTATTTTGATACACAAAAAACAAAAAATGAGTATTGTGTGTTTTTCTTCATAAAAGTAATACAAAGAAGCACTCATCCAAGTCATAAAATATACATTCCTCTTGTAACATATATACATTAGTTATGGTATGGTATATGTATTACCCATGTTAACATATATGGAGTTTTCCAATTTAAAGTTCTACATACTTTATAATTCATTAAATATCTCTTCCGTGTATTCTAGAACATATAATCAGATAAAAATCGTAGATTAATCCATCCTCCTATATAATCGGCCTTATTTTAGAACGAGTTATATAACAATATCGTAAAGTCAGTACTGACTTTAACTTTTCCGAATAATGCATAGATCTCACTCATCTGCCTTTGTTTCTCCTGCTCCCTTATTCACCTCATCCATAATGTACTCGAGCTTTATAGAAAGCTTACCCGTTATCATTATCTATACACAATCGATAGTGGAACGTTTAAATGTCATATCAAAGTTATAATCCGTTCGGGTTTCCGTTCGGTCTCACTATAAGCTATTATACATAGTTAATTTGGTTCTAATTGGCGGAAGATTTTTAAGCTTCTCTCGATTAAATTATACCATCCCGAGTAGAAATTATAGTCGGATGCTAGCTCAATTTGCCTAGGGTGGGAATGTTACATTTGTGACTGTTGTGCCTGATCAGGCCTTTGCTATAGTTTTCCATATCCATGACTTGTCAAAAAAAAAGCAGTCACCCGTCCAAGTATATTGGATGCTGCTGAATTTCAATGATACTCGAATGTCCTCGCGTTCCTCTCTGCTGCGTGTTCCTGTGTAGTAGACAATATTAATTTCTTCTATACATGATGAAATTAGACATAACCTAGTCTTGTCATGTACCTGGTGCGAGACTCTACCGACTCTTTTGATTAATTGATTAATGATTATATTAATTAATTAACACGTTCGCTGAGAAGGTTATTTTGCATGGCCATCCCAACACCATTGCGAATTATTTTTACCATTCAAAAGAAAATCAGCAATGTCGGCCATCGATGACCGACGCGACGTAAACGGAAAGTTCAGTAGTAACTACTGTGAATAATAACGTCCCGAATAGTTACCGTTTGCTCACTAATAGTAATCACTATTGACGTTCGGTAGTAATTACTGTGAATAATAATGTCTTAAACAGTTACTATTGTTTTCTAATAGTAAGTACCATTGACAATGAATAGTTACCATTGAAACTTAATAGTACCTATTGCGAACTCAATAGTTTTTTTTCTGTAAGGAAACATACATATGCCATAGCAACTCTCACTAGGATTAGATCAGAGATCCTGAAGTGGATTACGTAAAACAATTCGTATAGCCGCCTAACCAGAAACCGGTGACTCGTACCAACCTAGGCTCCGTGCAGCATATAAATATAATACATATATCGCATCTCACGCCGAAGGGCCTAGAATAGACTATGTCAGGCCCCCTACATAATATCATTCACCTATAACCAACAGATAGATTCAACTGGCGCCAGTCCGGATCCCAGTGAAGCTTCCATAACTAGGCATACCATCCATTCACCTATCCAGGGGCTAGCCCAAACCTTATCATGCCTAGATGCATTTCTACTCGGGATATTATATTACAACGGATATCGATAAGGATTGGGAACTGATTAATTGATTACGTAATTAATATAATGATGGAACATATCAGAAAATTCGATACTATTTAAGGAATTATTGAAGGTTACGTTCCTTCCTTCCGTATTGGACGTCCATGGCGAACCTCACAAGTGAAAAGTTTTGCTCTGAGCAATACATCAGAAGTTTCTGTACCAAGGAGTATTTCATAGTCAAAACCGAAGCAGAGAGAATTAATACAGCATACACACGTATTAAGTTGATACGAAAGATGGAAAGCCGCTTAATTTGGAATGTCATGATAAACTTAATTTATCGGATTGCCGGCAGAAGTAAAATTTACTGCGATACTGCTTATTTGTCAATTGTAGTTATCAAGTCGGTATCAGGTGAAGAATAAATATACTGCAATAAATAAATTATTAATTATACGTATATATTTATTTATATGTAAATAAATGTATGAATTAGACGTAATTTATATTATATATGATCAGACGTGATATTGTTTGTTCGCTTTATTACAAACAATTTTTTAGTAAAAATAATTATTAGAGGAACTTGGATGTAAAGTAAAAGTAAAATCGGTCATAAAAACTGACAGGTTGCACCTATTTCGATGCAGTTCCCGAAAAGTAAAATTAGCTTATACCTACTTTAAAAATAGTTACACAAATATTTTTACGAAATGTAAATTAGAATATTTTAATGAAAGTCAATTCCCTTGTTTTAAAGCTTTAAAATATTGTGAAACACACTCGCCAGCCATGTGAGAGCCTTGTTCAGGTATGCTTGTACTTTATGAAAGCTACAACTCGCAAACTACAAAAGGTTTGCTACCAGTAATTTGCAAATACAAACTTTTACAATTTCGAGGTCAGGTTTATAGGTTAGAATTTTTAAAAAAGTTACTCGTACCAGAAAAATGTGAAATGGTGGTCGTACCTTCAGTGGTCGTTTTATCCCATGTTCTACCACTGTTAATTATTTACGTGCACCTCAACTTCACATTGCAGAAGCTTACATAAATGATGTGAAAAAATTTTTACATGTTTAATGGTGATGTACTATTATGCTTTCCTATACATTTTGCATCCACTTTGTTTCACGTGAATTGACTGTATAACGCAGTACAGTTAATTATTGTATGTACTTAACCGTTGTACTCAGAAGATCTAAAATGGAGTAATAAATATTCCCCGGTTCCCCTAACTCTATGATCTTCATGAGAGAATCTGGTGCTCCAGCATCCTAATGGGAATCTCGGTAAGCACTAAGGAGGAAGTGGATAACTGCTTTCACATGACAAAAGACAGGAAGTGCATTTAACATTCATCTATTTCCTAATGCCGACAACGAATAATACTTATTTACGCACTCCCAGAGCGTAACGAAGTCCGCGTAACTTTCTGACGCGCAGCCTGACACGCACGCGGCAAAAGTTTTACTCAGAAACACAAGGACAGGAAGAAATTAAAGCAGTCCACAAAGTCAAGGTTAATTACGTTCCAGACTAGCAGAAGCGCTTCATTAAAGTCTGCACGACAGCCAAAGCCACATCACGTACCAATAACAAAGATATTGTACGCGTGTTTCGCATTTCGTTGGCACATCTTAATTACTTTGTTAAGCTAATTAGATCAGTTGGATGCTGACAGAATAGATGAAAAAATTCTATCAGCCTTGCCTTCAAATTGAATTTCTCAAACGGGAACGATCGATAAACTTGCTTTTCTATACACATTAGGCTAAATTGAAGTGTAAAGAAAAAAAGGAAGGCAATTCAATGAACTTCTCGTCTTTCTGGTTCCCTAGCTGGAATTGTTTTTCGGCCCATTTCCACTGACTTTAATGTGGGTATTTTCTCATCCATTTTCCTAATTAGCACTTACCTTTCAGGAGCTTAATTTTCGATTATAGAAGGTTTGCTAGTAATGACGCAGCTGTGAAAATTCAACGATGGCTAATCTATGTTCGTAAATGCAATTGTCACCTTGTACCAACTATCCAGCCTCTGCGACGCACTCGCTCGGCTGCGTTAATTTAATAATTGTATAGCACTGAAAGCGTTCACCCTACACAACCACGGTAGCGAGAAAGAGAGAGAAAGGAAGCCTCGTGTATTATTCATCCCTGTCACTTTGTCTACCGTTAGCAAACGCTAGACGCTGTCGTGAATGTCAGACTCTCATCTTGTGGGACGTCCAATTAATTTTACATTTAAGAGTCGCCAAATATCATTTCAATGTGCCTTTCGTTTCAGTTCAGAAATCTCGAGACACGGAAACTTGAGTCGTGATTGAACACAGAAGGTACCAGATAAACGAGAAAGAAAATATTTTTCTGAACCGGAATAGAGAATGTTCCCTTCCAATATACTCGCAATATCGTCCCCTCTTAGTAATAAAAAAAGAAAAATGCAATAGCATCGTTTCATTTTCGATAAATTTAACTACGTCCAACCTTCTGTCGCTCCCCTTGCTTTCTATATTCTCGGAAGTAGAAGAAGGAGATGCTTCTAACAGTAAGAAGGATGAGATCAATCAAATTTGACTCGTACGCAGTATAGGCACACTCAATTTCTCGAGAATTGCTTTATGAGACACTAGACGTGCAGTGGCTTCGATAAATTGCAATTATTCGTTATCACCGTGCAGGGACTTCCCTTCGAGAACTTCTCCGACGCGCAGTGATAACGTAAATTGCCCATAAAATCTAAGCGATCTGCCAAGTAACGCACGCAGGGGCCCCTTGCTCGCAGTTTCTCGAGTGCATGGGGGTTGCTCCCAGAGTAACCGTTTGATCTTACAAGGAATGATTCTACTTCTTGTTACTTTTGATTTCTTTTTTTTTCCTTTCTTTTCAGCTTACTTCAAACTGAAACACCTGGGGGCTCTCAAAAAATATCTCAGAAACGTGTACAAGGCACAACGTGGAATGCGGAATATTTTATATAGAGACTCAGAATCGCAGAAGTCCGGCAAAGCGTGCGATAGCACCTCTGTTCTCTCACCTTTCTCCCCCCTCCACCACGGACATTCACCTTCTTCTCAATTTGAAAAATAAGCCTACTCACTGCCATCCTTCAGATAAAAGAAAAATAGACCGCATTCATAACTTTCCGAAATCCCAAATGAATTCCTACAAGCAAGGAATGGAATCGCTTGTTTACGTTTCTGTACATGAATTGTGTTTGTATCCTTGCCAATCGATTTCTCCCATATATTATTGGGTGGGTGGTTAAAGTATTTGAATACGAGATATTGAGAAAATGTCAAAAGAAATAATATCATTGAGAAAATCCGCTGATATTAAAAGTACCGCGAGGAATGAATATTTCGACAAAAAGAATACTACCCTTGTTTTACCAATATGTTAGACAAATTTGTCTTTCAGGCAAGTTCTATGAAATCTCGTGTGTGCGCGAGACAAGAAGTCAACCCCTCGAGTTCCAAGTTCATCTACCCGAAAAACGAATTTTCATCAATAATATTCCTTCGAGTGGAAGAGAAAAAGGAAAGTCCCTCATGAGAATTCCAACCTAATTTCGAAAGCTCGGACTCTCGTGACTGGACTCAGAAGTAGCCTGCAGTCAGAACCTACTTGATCTTTCGGACGCCCAAGCCAAATTTTCCGAATCACCCCTAACACGCTTGTCAGACTCACCCTCGAGGAATTCGCTACAGTCTCTGCCGCCGCCATTAAACGCATTCCACTCGCAGCATCCCCCGAAAAAAAATGAGTCGCGACATCTGCTGCCTTGCGCAATGCAATTCAAGCTCCGAAACAGGAGTCACAAGGGATGAAGGAAGGAGACACCCGTAGAACGATTCGGGCAATCAGCGTGTAATCTGTTTAGGTTACTTATTCGTCGCGCATGACTAACCGCTGCTTTGGGGATTGTTGGCTGTAAAGGGGCGCCAAGAGGAATATTTTATGACAACGACAGATGCGCACGAGATTATCCCTTAAATATACAGGATCTTTCCTGAATATTTGATTTGCTGCAATACACGCATATGTGCTCCTCAAAGAAACTCACCAGCTGAATGTACAAAAAAGTCACTCTTTTATTAACGTTGTTATATCATTTCGCAAATATTACACAAGTGTAGCCACCTTTCCAAATGAATAAACAAACGCCAACACGTAACGTCATTACCGACTAATTTCATTAACTTGGACACACGTAATTTTAGCATGGATTGCCAAATCTAACGCATGTGCGCGATTCGAAAGAATTTCGAACGAAAAGATATAAATCGTTATGTGATTGCTGATAATACACCGGTCATAACAGCAAAATGAATAGTAAACGAAATGGTTGGTAATGATATCTAACAAGACATAATAACTCACAATTTATTAGCTAAGCGCGGAGGGAAATAAAAAGGAATCGTATAAATTGCCGATGAACTCACGAAAGCCGAATAGAGAGAGGTAAATTCAGCATTCCTTTGAGAATAGTGAATGAGATAAAAAAAGGAAAAATAAGAAGGCACTAGAATGGAATGGAAAGATAGGAGAGAAAAAAGTTTCAGTGAGAACCGAGACATATGACTCCTTGCTTGGGTTATAGAGAGTAATATTAATGGTGGTCGAAGGTGATACTCGTAGCGGCATACGCCCTATCATATAAAGCCTCTTTTCATTTATAAAGAATATATTATAAATTCTTCATGCCTTCTAAAATAATTTAACGCCAGTTTATTCTAAAAGGGATGACCGGCCCCCCCACTCCAGATCTTCACTCTGCGTAATTTTCAGACAGTTTCAGATAATAACTTTTGCATGTGAAATTGCACTAATCCGTTTTTCCAGTATGTATATGTTATGCAAAAGACTACCTCTGACCGTACTGGTCAACACTTGCAGAATGTCTGGCCTCTGGCTTTTACATTCGCATGCTGGTCTTCTGCTTTGTCTTGCCTGTTCTAACGCCATCTAGAATAGAAACATGTGGAGAAATGCAATTCTCGTATCACGCCTCGAATGCGGAAGCAGTCCTTTTCAAGAAAAAAATATTATCAATCCCTACCACGTGCTAGGAATCCGTTGGATTGGGCTTATCTAGAGAGCAATAAATCACTGACGTCCCTATTAATTCGCAAAGGACGACTCACGGAAAGTGCATCCCGTGACCGCTTACTTACTCGCCATTTTCGCCAAGTTTCTCTGCCGTGGAAACAGAGTCGTAAACATTTCGTAATGCAATGTTAATCGCTTCCCGTTAGCCTTCAAAGTTTTGTTTCCGATGAAACATTGATAACGCCGTGAGGAACTTGCCACACGATTCTTTCACTAAGGAAGAGGGTAAGTTAGCTGCCTATAGCTGTTCAGACAACGGAAGGGACGACCAAACAATTTTCTTCCGGCTGAATTACGAAAATTACTAGGTTTATGATTGCACACTCCAACGGCTATTCGGCACGATACATGGAATATCCTTGGATGGCATAGACTGTGTAAATCATAGTCATACAAATGCAAGAGTTTCACACAAGGATTTTAGCCCCTCAAATCGTGTCAATGGCTGTCATAAAAAATGCGACGTTCGCCCTTTATCGGAGGCGTCGAACAGTCTGTTCTGTATACCGAATCGAAGCAATCCAAGTCGAGAAAGTTTATTGTCAGACGATCTTCCTCGGCCCTTTATCCAGACAAGCAGATACAAGGCTCTCCTCTTAACCTCCGCAGCGGGTGTTAATGCAGAAAATCCTTACTAAAGCCCATTTAACAGCTATGATTACGGTTAATGCACCCGATAAGGATTATGCTGGCTCTCATAAAATGAAATGCCCAGTATTACGACCTCTCGTAGAATTGGCATCGACTTTGAATAATTAAAGTTCTTGCCTGTAAGCAGTTCTCACGTGAGACTTCATCAAAGGTGAATTGTTAATTCCGTTCTAATAAATTAAATGCCGGGGCTGCTACTTCCTATCGCATTGCAAAAGGACGTTGCCCTTGTATAGGTAACAAGCTTGGCGGAAGCTCTTTTCACGAGAATATATAGAAATGCTGCAATAGAGTCGGCACGGAGAACGCGCTCGAAATAGTAATGCGGGATTTTATAAATAAAAGTGAATTGAGCAGTATCGTAGACACCCTTTGAAGGAATTGCGAAAAAAGGTTTATCGATTTGGCACCAAGGTAGAACCGCCAGAAGGTGTGAAAAGTGTACGGCAGAACGTGATAACTTTGACATATTTCTAGAAAAAGAAGAAGTGAAAATGTAACGAGATTTTAACAATATATATATTGTGTGTTTTACAACCGGTTATCGCTGCGAAACAGAATTTTTTACTGCAATTCTTTCCTAGAATTGTGTTAATGCATTATTTATATTTAATTACACAAACTGTTACGATTTATGCAAGTCGAATTTATTAAATAATTACTAATAGGAATCCAGTAAGTTTCATTAACGGACATTTAGTATGTCAACTGTCAAAATGCAAAGATCTATAGGTCGCGAAACGAACTAATTGTACTCGGATTAATTAATTAGCAATATAACTGTTTACGGTTGCTGATCTCAATACTGCAAGTAATGACCAAATCGGACCAGTGAAATATTAATTCAATTTACGTAAACATGGTAATTGATGAGATGCCATTAATAATGTAATTACTCGTACTAAACGTGCAGGCTTATCATTTCTACCACTGACGGTAATGAAAAGCGCTACCCGATTTACTTCATAATTCAATTGTAATGCAAAAATGAGAAATATAATAACGAGAGAGAAATAAAAGCTATATATCGATGAGTTCAGAGAAACATATAAAACATCAATAACATTATAGTAAGTCGCATTCTGAAATAAGTCAGAACTGGTCGATAGATTGTCATACGGTCGAGCGATGGTGTTTGTTTAAAAATTGCGTAGGGTATCTCATATATTTCTCTGTTCCATTATTGTACCCATCTCTACTACTCCTCCATTTCAATATTCAAGAGGATGACGTGAAGGGTCCTTTGTTTATTATGGAGGTGACTTCGGCACACTCCATTTGCCGTAATTCCAGTGCGTTGTCACGACCCATCGAATATTCCATTAGGATAAAGTTTACCGGAAATTGGAGCGACATCTAACACTGACGATATCAGAATTGTTAACAATTACGTGTTACGTCACAACTATAGGTACTGCGGATCTCCGCATAATTCGATCTCCACGACGGATCAGTATACTCACAGTAGCGCAGCTATTCGATATAGCAACCGAGTAAACCGAGAAATCGATTAAATCTGTAATCGGCATCGTACCTGGAAATTTATTGGACTGTCGCAGAGTAGAACTTCCTGTGCTTCAGGTAATCTCGCAAATTCCAAATCCTTGCCACGATCCACTCTCCGTTCACAATTTAATCTCGATGCACGTACGTTTTAAATAACGAAATGGACCGGTAATTTTGCACTAAGTCCACGAACTGAATTGTCATTGATAATTGTCTCAGTCTTTCTCTCTTTCTCTGTTCTTCACTATTTGTCAAAGAGATAGTAACTCTCCCGTGAGAAACGGGGAAGAGACTGTAGAAAATGCGTTTCCGATTCCAACCGGAAAATGTTCCGGAAGGCTATAAACACTCGCTCAATACTTCAGATAGTCTTATTCCTCAGGATATCCGTAGCGAAGTAATATTTCGGTAACAATACCACAGAATTCTTGTCGACCATTATTCCATTGGCGCGTGTTTCAAAGATAGAAAGAAAAAACCATAACAAAGTTAGACTCCACTGATCTTCATGTTTTTTCTCGATTTTCAGAAATGCACTTTATAAATCTTTCACGAATGTAGAAACTTCGTAAGTTTCTCTTTTGCAATACAGCTCTTAAACTTTGCACTCATGCGATTGGCCTAGACCCTAGAGCATTAGTCGGAATAAGGTATCCGTATCTGAGGCTCGTAAGATAAAGTTCATATCTCCCGCGCCCGGTAATTTCCACTAAATTATTACAACTCTGATATTTCGTCTCGTTAAAATCACGCACTCATGCATATCACCAGACACGCAACCCTTCGACGTGCATCCAACGTCACTCCAGTATTGATTTAATAATTGTCGCGTTTCGAAAAAGCCGCGAGCCAAACCGAAAGGAGAATCTCCAGCGATAGCAGTGCGCGCGACACGTCGTCGTGTTAGCAAGAGACTAACCCCTGAGCTGTTCTGCACCCCTGGATGCCGCGCATGCCCCCTACCTTAAAGAACTCAACCCCCTGCCAGTCCCTTCTAGCCGTACGTCCTCTAGCACCTCCCTACCGCGAAATGCCCCCGCCACTTCATCATTTTTTTCACGAGGATCAACTCTTTTTTTTTCATCGCAACGCTCGCACCTCCAAAATCCATGTACATCCGGTATCTGCGTGTTGTAAAGTCACTATAACTTTCTTTCGTTGGAAACATAGTTAAAAGATACGCGATTGAATAGATGAGTGAACGGGTGATTAAGGAAGAGTTAGTGCAGCTAACTGGAAACGATTTGAGGTTTCACACGGGTAGATATAAGGATGACATTCTGATATGACGTTCAACGTAGTTTTTCACTGAATAAAAATAGGTTCTCTAAGCAATTTTATCGTTTCGTAGAGACAAATATTTACATAACGAAATTGCAACGCTACTACACCAGAAATATTGCTGACGCTTGTTACGACCTTTTTCATCGTCTAAGTATATGCTGTAAATATTGGCATTGCTAATATTGCTCATTTCACTATACATATTCGAAGAAGGAACTAACGCCAGGGACGGTTGGAAGAATGCGACTACTAATAATAATGGCGCTTGAGTTCAGGAATTTTTCAATCTTGACTCTTCATCGAGGTGCGTCACGTAGTTCGAGCGACAAGCTTTATTACAGGACCGATTCATTTTCCTCGTGTACTTTCCGTTCTAAGATGATAAGAGGGTGGGCGCTGAGGGTGTGCAGGAGGACACGAGGGTGGAGTCGAGGTAAAGAGGACAAATCGCTCCCTCTGCTCACCTTAGCAAGAGTAAACGGGCTCGTTTACCAAATCCAGGAGGCTGAGACCATCAGCCATTGAAGTGGGTAAGGTAAGGTTAACCTGCCTTGCCTGCTGCCTGGTTGGGTAGTTGCCTGTCTGGCTGCCTCGTTGCCTACCTTACGGGAGTTGAATTGGCTATTAGTATCGCTGACGAAACTCCATCGACCAAGGTAACGGCTTCCACCCGTAAAGCCCTGCTCTTCAATTTTGAAACGCACGAGCCGAACTTACCCATTAACCGGTAAATTTGAATTCGCCCCATTTCGACGGCATTTGACTAATGATCGAACTTATTACTTTTAATCGGTTTCCGTTACTTTAACGAATTAATATCGGATCGTGGTACAATCCTTACGGAGGTAAGCCTGACACGTACTCACCCACAGCTCAGGGAAATCACCATCCTTACAGCGGAGCGTCGAGTACACATTTTGTTGGCGCTGCCGAGGCGTGACGTCATCGGATAATTGGAATTTTGATACCAATGAGGTTACGTAGCTTCCGGTTTTGCATTCAAAAAACTTCTTCTTCTTCTCTTCTCGCGTGGATAAATTTCTACACTGGAGTACGTACGAAATTTAAAAAGTCAGGGTAACTGGAGGAATTTTCAACGCGCAATTGTACTTATTCTGTTTCGGTTGTGCACATGTATAAACCGCACAGCCTTAGTATAAACACGTCCACAATTTCACATGTGAAATCCCAAAGCTAAGCCTTATGCGAAGCAGCGTCACTACGTCGCTCCGCCATCAAAGACTCGCTGTGATACAATGGCTGCCGGATGTTAGTGTCTAATGGAATGACAACCCTGCGAGTAGATATTCTAAAGGTTAGACGGCTGTCAAGGATAAAGCTTTGACCGGGTGATATTGGTGCATGGAGGTGATACCCTCTATAGGTATAGGTAAATTACGAGATAAGTCATAAGTCGGTAGGTAAATCCTTCTCATGGAGGTTGCCACGCTCAACCTCATTCTCGGAACCTAACCGTGGAAATCTCTAATCTCGGTCGTCTCACTTGAAGGATCAAAATACGGATCACGAAGAGCCTTCTCAATGATACCTGTTATTTTCCGGAGGCGATTGCTCCTATCTCGAGGAGCTCGAAGAAGGATCCTCAAGAAAGCAGATTGGGGGATGAACAACCCGTTCGAGTGGCGGCATGGCGAAAACCCCTTGGAGTAGGTATATGCTGACCTTCTCGTATATTTATGCGATGACGGAACCGAGGGAAAGAAGGAGTAACGAGATTTCCGGTGGCCAGAAGAAAATAACCAAGGAAGGACATGCGACGCAGACTCCATAAACACAAATTTATTAACGGCCGGGCGCCAACGAAAGAACGAGACCGGCTCGAACCGTATATCAAGATTAGGCCGAGTCCACTTTCACCCGTGCATTTTAGCCGGATTCTCGACGATCCTGATTCCGTTTCTTCTGCTAGAACCGCACCAGGTTGCCGAGGACTATATACTGCGTACGCTCTGTAGCGAACCTACTTGTACTATCAGAACCATCTATCAATATATAAACAAACTAAGCGACAGTATATTGAAAATCGCCCATCTATAGTAAACGTTATTCTGAGAGAGATGACGAATGCTCGTCCCTTTTGTCGTTAACCGTTGGATAACATGGACGTGGTAGCAGATAGCACAAACAGAAGGGCCATCTATACGCCGAATAAAACGAAATATGCGACTAAACGATTGCTACATCCATTATTAACGGACAGAAGAACTGGGATCATTCTACAACCACGTTTCGCCTCTGCACGCCGACCAGCGATCCGAAGAAATCGCCACCCCAGGATCCTCCATACAGCAGATAAGCCCCTATTATATGCGTTGTTTGAGAATTAATTGTCCGACGTGCGCGTTCTTTTATTCTATATTTTTCCACTTTGTAAACTTCTATTAGATCTACGTATATAAGAGTGTGGGATATGAGAGTCAGTATAGAATATGGGTGCATGAGGTTATTCATATTTAATATATATAACTATTAAATCTATCATATAACAGTTCATTGAATTTTAATATAGATCAAACCAGTCACATGAATAGAGAGAAATAGAAAAATTTATCACAACACAGAGCGACGCGTGCGGCCACAACTCAGCCCTCGCTACTTTCTTCTTTTCCCTCTTTGTTTTTCTATACCTTTCATCTCTATTTCTTTTTTTTTTCCTTGCCCAACCTCCAAAAGTAATCCTGGCAAGATCTCAACGGATAAACGCTCCCGTATTTTCCGTTCCTGGCACGCCGCGGACCATGCAGTCCTCCAAGAGGCACTCCTTCTGGATCCTATGGGGAAAAAAGGGATTTAGCCGTGTTCTTATGTTAATATTATATTCGCATGTAGTATCTTGCCAGAATCCGCCCTTCTCGCTACTTCGCAACTACTGGGGCTGAAGTTCCTCGTGACTCGGAGAAATTTATAAGTCGTGTGTCTGTATAAGTAGCAGCGCACTCCACCTTCCTTTAGCAGATCTTGGCATCGGTAACCTTTCCTGGAATTCGAACGGATCTCGTAGCTGGCGCTAACCCCCGACGCTGTAATTTAGCCAAAACCACGCTAATAGAGACGGAAGCTCTGTCGGGAAAGTTAGGTTGGCGTCGGCATCGACGCTGCAGACAAACAAGAGAATCACGCGAGTGACAAGACACACGGAGGAGACACAGTCGTCAAAGTTTTTCGTTTGACTTTGTAATAGTCGTCAAAACCGACGCCAATGTCGATATCGTTCTGTACCATGAAGTCGGGGGTTTCTTCAAGTTTGCTGTATGAAACGCGGAGCGATTCCGCCCGCGGCTACTTTGCATCCAAACTACCCCAAGCTGTTACACACGTAGATTTTTATGGCAAATAGACCAAACTATCCACAAGAATCTTACGGACTCGTGATTCTTTCGGCTTATATCTAGCTTGACTTCAATATGGCTGCCATAAAAAGCGCATTAACTTTAGTCTGTTGGATGCGATATCATGATGAAAATGAAATAACCATTAGTCCAGTAAAATTTAATTAGAAACAGGCGGAGTTGGTTTCTCCCTCACCCATAGCGCTCCATAAAAGTTGTAAAGAATTTTCAGTTGCTTCGTGGCGAATACAACGACCAAATACCATTCCATTTCGTTGAGTTTTCACCTTCCACGGGTCTCTTCTACTTTTCCTTTTCCAACGCAGTCATTTATGTTCAAAGAGGATTTGACTGATACTAATGGAGTGTACATTCCAGGCGTCGCAAAGGTTCGCAACCGCGAAACCGAATCGCAGACTTTCCCGACTTACGACAAAGTTTAAAGGGCGACCTCATGCCGAAGGGCAATTTCTCCCCCAAATCACCAAATTCAAAATTCAAACCCACCAATCGGTAACGCGCGATCGCATTGTATGCGTCAAATGAGATTTTGAAGTTTATCCAGTATTTTTTTTCATCAAGTCTCTGAAGAGTGAGAAGAGTGAAAAAGTATGGAACAAAAAAGAATCATACCGTATTTCGTTCAGATTTTCAAATACGGCTCCATTCGTGCGATCAAAAGGATCAATCGCTTCCATAAATGTTGGCTAAATATTGTCACTATTGTACCAGATTCGAAAAGAGAATTATTGTCGCCCGCGGCTGAAAGTCAACGCCATAGTTATTCGAAAAGTTTTTACTGTCTCCGTTTCGCGTTTATTTCATGTCCTGCCGAAAATTGATTGCAGCTGTGACAAAGGATAAAGCCCCCTGCCACGTGCATCGAGTAACCGGCCTGCCGAGAAAATTATTCAAATGTATTCGCGGTCGCAACGTAAAGATTTGCACAGCGTCGAAATACGAAAAATATTTCACGTCATTTCTGGCAGTGTACCAGCACGATAAATAACGTCCTAGTGTTTAATTATTATATATTAAACCACGTTACGATGTAAATTGAGCGATTGTAAAGAGAAAAAAAGCAAGTGGTACCTGCCTACGCTACAGCTACATTCATGCATTAGTTCAGCACGTATAACCACTAATAGCATGCAATTTCCTAGCAAATATTGTTATTAGTTATTATACACCGCATTCGATGCATGACAATGATTCAATATATATTTGATCCGCTTCGTGATTAATGGTTATTAGTATTTTTATTTTACGAATGTTTAACGATAGTAGACAAAAGATATTCTTGCATCTGCTATAATTGTAACTGTTTCATGGATATGGTTGGACAATAATGTATACGTGGGCATAGAAGCCATTGCACAAAAAACTTCCGCTACCGTCACGTAAGGTGTAAACCATAATATCGCATGTCCGTAATATTTTACGGACTTATCGATATATGTTTATTGGTCTACACCTTGCGGAAATTTTGTATACAAGAGCCTTAACTGCCATGTGACACGTATATGGGTGACATGTGCATTTCATCAGGGACCACGTGTATATAGATTTTTCCATATCAGACGACGGTTAAGTAGCTGTGATCTGGTAGAACTTTTGGAAAATATAGCGTTAAAGTAGCATAAATATATGCATATGAGTAAGACTTCGAACACTTCAAATATTCTAAAGATGATGTTACGCAAAGAAAAATTATCTAAATATTCAATGGAATATTCCACAGCAAAGCCAATAACGAAGAGCATATTAATAACATTGGGAGGGAGGGAGGGAGGGA
>JARQST010000096.1:173224-207058 GCA_030142225.1 Pachycephus smyrnensis | reverse complement strand
GAGAGGGAGAGAGGGAGAGAGGGAGAGAGGGAGAGAGGGAGAGAGGGAGAGAGGGAGAGAGGGAGAGAGGGAGAGAGGGAGAGAGAGAGAGAGAGAGAGAGAGAGAGAGAGAATCGAAAGGAAAAGCTTTTAATTCGAACCAAGCCAGTCCAGTGCCTAGCGGGTTAAGGATCGTTTTGGGTGCTGGGATGGCTCTTTGGCCATCTACGGCACTGAGGGTGCATTAGAGCAATTGCCGAGTGGCCCTGAGAGGATAGCTGATGTCTGCCAGGGTAGAAGAGGGATGCAACATTAATACAACCCCCACTGAGTTCGTCCAAACCCTACACAGATAGTCCCGTAGCTACTTTGCCATAGACTACTCAGACATCATGCTCTTTCATTATGTATGGGGGGACATACGTGAGATAGGAAATTTTCCAATGCTATCTTCTCTCTCCTTCATTTTCTCTGTCTCGCCCTTATTTTTTTTCCTCTCTCCGTCATCCCTTTACATGCTCTCATTCGCCCAATGGAAACAGCAAATTCAATCGTACACACTTTAACGATTTTCACGTGTGTCTGCACGTTAATCCTGATTGGTCCAGTCGTGCTTACATACTATTTTTCTCATTATCCGTCTAACGTTTACTTCGTTCTCCTCCAAACCCCCCCCCCCCTCTCCTTCGATTCTGCGCGCTTTAATTATTCAACCCCGTGGCTTATAATTAATTGTCAATATTGGATGAGACCTTGTTCGAAAGCTTCTAAGCGATTGCAAAACTTGTTTCTCATCTGTGACCTTTTTTATGCATGTTTTAGACAGATTTAAAGTTTATTTATAGGTTAGACTTATGGCTTTGCTTGATTTTGAGAATTTCTACTATTTTGATCATGATAAAGCTTGTATTGGAATTTTGGTATGATGTTTCACAGACAGCAAGCTCCTTCTGTTGAACTGTCTCAAGAACTCCATCAGAGTTCTGGACTTTCAAGATAACAAATTTCGGTACCTTAGAGACCTACTACTGGAACTCAGACTCCTGGAGAATCTTACGGCAATATCTCTACAAGGAAATCCTTGCTCGGTAAGGAATCTACTGTTGGTTGAAGCTCGTTGTTATCGACTGAGAGAAGCTTTATGAAGCTTTAATATGGTTATTGGCTAATGGTAATAGGGAGAAGGGTAATGGATTGAGATCTATATAGATCTTGGATCTTATATTGGAATTGATTTATTTTTTTATTTTTGAATAAAATAGAAAGTTTAGAGTGCAGGCATTATGTTTTATGTACTGTTTGGATATTGACAGATGACGTAGTATGTGAAGGTTAACTATTGACGTTTGTAAGAATTATACAGGGTGATTCAGTACAAACGCATCAACTGAAATTGGTTCTATCATACAAATCAAATAGATAGGCCAACTTCAGTTCGTACGTGTGGAATGTATAGCCCTGTATAGGGCTATTCAGGGTTATTGCAATCAACTGAAGTTGGTTTTGCTTTGCTGTAGAAATTAAATGAACAGGCTAACTGCAGTTGGTGCAATAATCGATCTTTGATTAAACCTACCTCATTGATTGATGAAGTTTTGCATTCGTGATTAGGTTTGTCAAGGTTACAAGAATGTTGTACTTCATTACCTGCCTCGTATTGTCTATTTGGATAACAGAAAATTAAGTGAAGATGATTTGAGGACTAATGAGAATTTTTTTGAGGAAAAACACATGTATGAAGCTTTTATGTATGTGTATGTCTATAGGATTATAAATTTGGAAAAACCACCTGCCGAGAAGGTGATGTATTTTTAAGACGACGTAAGTATTGATAACAATTTTTAGTTATTATTTCTTTTTTTTTTAGAATCGAACCTTCGTTTATTTTTTTGAAGTAGAACTCCCGCTTTTGGATAGTAACTTAATGTATAAAGAAGAGGTGGCAGCGATTTTGGAAGAGAATGAAAAAATTGCAGATACCATGAAGCCTTCAAATATGTCTTTGGATATTGGATATCCAATGAATAATTCAGAAGAACATCGAAATGCCACGAAATCCCGCAGTCTGTACAAGGGCGAAAATATTTATCGGAAGGAATTAGAAGTAAGATTTAGATTTTGGAAAATTCTTAGATATTATGTAATTAATGCAATTTTAATGAAAATTTGTATACAGAATCCACCACGTATTGTGTGCTATAAGTCAAAAGAATTCGAATGGAAAAAATTTATTTGTTTCAATGAGCCAATTCTCAAAATTTCATGTGCCCATGAAGATTTTGAAAAATTGAGCGATACCTTCAAGTCCGTCGTTACAGTCAAACTTGTCTGTCACAAAGTAAACATAAATATTATATATAACATAAATGTTACACCTTTAAGGATCTAAATAATTGTTTTATTCATTTTTTATTCAAGTTAATTTCCGAGAAAAAATCAAACCGAAGAAAAACAAAAATTATAACGAATTCTCAAGAATCACGCGATGCGATCCAAGCAAAAATTATATTATGCAAATTTACCTGTTCTCTAAAAAATATACCCTGGACTGACAGATCTGAAGATTTTTATTGGGAGGAAAGTAATAATTTTACTGCTGTACCATGTCATCCAGGTAATAGTGATTATTGTACGCAAAGAACCGTATTGTTAAACATTATTAAAAAACAAATCTCATAAAATATTACACAGGCAGTCTGGCTCTGTTACAATACACAATCGAAGGTACAACACGATCAAAAAAATCAACCACAGAGAAAAAAGAAAAAATGGAAGAATCAAAATCCAATAATACAATTCCCCTGCCAAGATCATTCGCCATTCAAGTAATTATAGAAAAAAAAGCTCGACTAATTAATCCTTATAATTAAATCATATTTATATCATACAGATGGGATTTGGACTTGAAAGATTACCTAATTTCTCAACGCCCACCATAAATGATCCAACTGTGACAAAACCAAGAATTTAAGATAATTAAAAGTAACGAGGGAGTTTAAAGATCAATAAAAAATTTCTAAATTATTTTCATCTCAATTTGTGAATTTTACTCGAGCTGGTGAACATTTAAGAGATTGTACCTACCTCACGGTATAATCAGTAATGATCACGGTTGATTTATATAGTTAACGCTCCACATCTACGTGATTACATGACCATGGGGGACACGAGGATGTCGTCTCTCAGCACACGCGCTTCAATCTGTAGTTGTGGACGGTACTTCACGGGCTGAAGTGATCCGCAAAAGACAAAGTTTTCCAGCCCTAAAAAGAATCGACGAAAAATAATCACACGAAACCATGAGATAACGATAGATAATAATTAAATCATATAAACAAACCACAAACCTTACTACAAAAAATAAAAATAATTATCCGCGTGAACGATAAAGAATTAGGTGAGTCCCTATTTACACTAAAAAAAATGGTTCAAACTAAACACGAAAAAAATTATCTTCTCCCAAAATAAAGATACACGCGCTATCCTTAAACAGTGAATGACTTGCCGAAGCATTCTCGGTATTTAAAATTGCTAATTGATAATTTTCATTGATCATTACATCAATTTCAAGCATGAAGGAAAAGGATGACGATATATCAACACCCGAGAGAGGATCTTGGGCTAATAAAACTGAATTTCTTCTATCCTGCGCTGGCTACGCCATTGGCATTGGAAATGTCTGGAGATTTCCGTACCTGTGTTACAGAAACGGTGGTGGTAAGTAATCATCACTAATCATCATCAAAGTAATTCATTCATTCAAAATCAATTCCTACATTGTCAAGGTAAGCTTACCAATTGTATCACAGTGTCCATGTTCAATGATCATTTACTAAAAGATCATGATCTGTAATAAGCGACTAGCCTTGGCCTATTGTTACATTCAGATTACGACCCACGTGATATGTGGAACATATGCACGGTAACACGATGCACTATCAGATTCCAGAGAATAATGACTCTGATGATCATTGAGAGTTTTCCAAGGATTTATTAAATTCGCCAATATGTAATATGCACTACGCACGAATCTCAGAATTGAATTATGCTAATGAAATTAATTTCGCGACGTCGTCGTCGCTAAGAACGCTGGAAAACTTCCTTCTCGTATATTTAGTCTTAATAGCCAATGAGAATTGAGGTTGAAAGATCTAAGTAACCACAAGCAATGATACCAGATAATACAGATTGTTTTATTTTGGTGACAAAATTGTTTCCTGTTGGGGTGTGACAATTGACCGTCTATTTTGATTGAATAATTTCATCCAACTGACAATGCAAAATTGCTTACTGCCCTTGAAAACCCTTTCCTCGATCATTGTCCCCGTGTGACGTAGCCACGTCAAAATAGCTTTACGCTTAATAATGACTTGTTTATATATTTTCCTTTTTTTTAAATCTCTTTCCATAGGTGCCTTTCTCGTACCTTACTTGCTTATGCTGTTCCTATGTGGTATACCACTTTTCTTTATGGAATCTTCCATGGGGCAATTTGGCGGTACCGGGTGTATAACTATGTTTAGAATGAGTCCCCTTTTTAAAGGTAATTATACAGAATAATATAGGATACCAAAGAATATATATATATATCATTGAAAGCATAATAAATTTATTATTATTATTGACAAGTAACGTGTCAAAAGTGGCGAATCTTATTAATTTGAATAAATGCCTAGTATTACTATTGTCATTAGTGTCAGATATGGATTAAAAATGAAGTTTCAGATTGACAGTGAGGATTTCAAAAATAATGATAATAGCTTGACGATAGTTTTGACATTATCAATATTGATCGATTATTGATATCGATAATCCTGTGTTTACTGAAATATTGTAATTTTTAAATATCATTGTTTTTAATATTTTTTATTATTTTTCTCAGGTGCTGGCTTCGCGATAGTTATTGTGAATATAATCTGTACGATGTACTATAACGTTATTATATCATATCCTTTAATGTTCCTGGTAATGTCACTGAGATCTAAACTACCTTGGCAGGACTGCGACAATTCTTGGAACACTTATAAGTGCCTTAAGGTAATAACGACAAACTATTAAACTGTTTAAGCGCTAATTAATATTTTTTGTAATTGTGCAGCTAGGTGGCGAGATTTTTAGTCAAAGAAACGAAACCGATCAGATAGAATTGATTGAGCACACGAAAACACCAGCTGATGAATTTTTTCAGTAAATACATCAAATATATTTATTAATTAACATTACGAGTGAATTGAGGATTTTTTTCTTAATCCACGTAACTTACTGTTGTGATTACAGCAATCATATACTACAAATTTCAAAAAGTATCGATGAAATTGGTACCATCGTCTGGCCACTGTTTACCTGTAATCTCATATCCTGGATAATCGTCTTCATGTGTATCTGTAACGGCGTAAAAAGCGTGGGAAAAGTCGTTTACTTCACAGCTACCTTTCCATTCATTATTTTATTCGTATTATTGATACGTGGAGTAACATTACCTGGCGCCATGGACGGAATATTATTTTACATAACACCACAGTGGTCGCAGTTAACTAATTTAAAAGTCTGGGCCGACGCCGCCATACAAATATTCTTTTCCCTGGGTCCTGGATGGGGTGGAATTGTTAATATGGCCAGTTACAACCCCTTCAGAAATAACAATAGACTGTGAGCATACCGCAATATTATGTGAAGAATTTTTCTCAATGAATAACGCTTTACAAAAATCTTCTCTTCCAGGGACTCCATTTTGGTACCTATTCTCAATTGCGGCACCAGTATATTCGCTGGCTTCGTTGTCTTTTCCGTTCTGGGATTTATGTCGCACAGAACAGGAATTCCGGTATCCACAGTCGCAACCGGCGGTAGCTAGAAATCAATTAATATTTTTCAATTTTCACGTAAACGCATGAATTTAATGAAATTCTTGTACAGGTCCGGGATTAGCTTTCGTTACTTACCCGGAAGCTATCACCATGCTTCCGGTTCCACAATTGTGGGCTGTACTCTTCTTCACTATGCTCTACCTCCTGGGAATGGACAGCTGCGTGAGTATTACGGAAACCATCCTTAGCTTCTGTTATTACGCCACGTATTATTTATGTATATTTCTTATGATTACTCTTGCCCTTCAAGTTCGTACAGATAGAGGCGATAATATCTAGTGTCACGGATGCTTATCCAGAACTGAGGAAACGCAAGAAAATCGTCACAGTTGTTTCCCTACTTATACTGTTTCTTGGATCTCTGTGCTTTGTTACAAACGTGAGTAACATACTTTGGATGATATCTTGGCTGTCGTCTTTAGGTTGATATTGCCTTATTTTTTCTTTTTCTTGTCATTCACATTATTCCTAGGGTGGAATGTACATTCTACAAGTGTTCGATTGGTACGCCGCTTCGATTTCTGTTATTTCAATCTGTCTGGTGGAAGCGATTGTAGTCGGCTGGACTTACGGTAAACGACCACCTGTAATAATTAAATTTTAATTAGAGACATTCGAAAAGTTTACATTAGAAAACAGATTTATTTATAGACGAGAAAGACAGTGATTTTTAAAAGAATTATTTGTAATAATACTGACTATAATTGGTGAATATTGACTGTTCTGTTAAAGTCATTAAGGTGACTGTGTAATTATCTCCACAGATTATAGAATTATATTGTACTGTACGCAAATTAACAAATTTTTGTTACTTTATAGTAAATGCTTTACTGGTACTCTTAGGTTCTAA
This sequence comes from Pachycephus smyrnensis, assembly GCA_030142225.1. Taxonomy (NCBI): domain Eukaryota; kingdom Metazoa; phylum Arthropoda; class Insecta; order Hymenoptera; family Cephidae; genus Pachycephus; species Pachycephus smyrnensis. The sequence goes on along the minus strand of JARQST010000096.1, from coordinate 200,362 downwards.
TAATTTTGTACGTGACGTGGAATTCATGATAAATGAAAAGTTGCACTGTTGGTGGCCATTATGCTGGAAGTACATTACGCCAATAATCCTTTCGGTAAGTGCATAAAATATTACCAATAAAGTACATCCAAAGAAAGATGAAATCCGTGACTGCAGAATGTTACGCTATTCCCACGAGATATTCGTGCTCGAGGAATATCTATCAGAAATAAAAAGCGTTGACCTCGTATCGTGAAAAAACTCCAAAAAAGGTCCCATCGATGAGAATCGAATTTGTACGATGGTTCCAGGAGAAAAATCTGTAACATGAAATTACCCAAATACTAAATATAAAAAATATTTAAATTGAACGCAAAATATTTTTTATCTATATTTTACCTTTCAGTTCATTTTTATCACCACTATCGTCTTCAATACGCGACTTACGTACAATGGCGTCGAATATCCAGAATGGGCCATACTTTTGGGATGGTGCTCCTGCTTGGTCAGTATGCTGTGTATTCCTGGTTATGCCATAGTGCACTTAATCACAACTAAGGTGAATATTTTTAAAAAAATCTTGTTATGATGATTCTTACGTAATATAGAATGCTTTTTTTATTTCAGGGGACTTTAAAGGAAAGATTCGTGATCGGTATGAATCCAGCATCTGAGTGGGGTCCACAGAAAACGGAGGATCGGGAGGCGTGGGAAAAATGCGTTAAAAATTCATCAAGAAATTTTAATCATTCCACAATGAATGGTATCAAAGTGACAAAGGTCTGAAGTTTGGATTATATATACATATAGTTGCTGGGGAAAACGTCTATACGTAGGATATGTGCCTCGTGAAATTTATGAGGGGAAAAGAGAGAAGAAGGAGCAACAAATTTTTTAGAAAATAAGGTCCTTCGTGATTGTACATAGATTTGGAAAATTTCGTATCTTGACATGCTTTGTTCCAAAGACGTGTTATGTTCTGTAATACTGCAAGGGATGCGAAATAAAAGAAAAATTTCGAAATGAAGATCGATGCTTACGGCGGTTGTTTCGCCTGTATAGCAATGCAGTTTTTTTAATGGAAAATGTGAAAAAAATTGTGAAGCACTAATCAAAATTCCGCGTCACGCACACGTCCGATAGTTAAATTCTTGTCATTGTAAATTCCGCAAACGTCCGTGTAAATACCAAAAATGCGGCAATCCAAATATCGAAAATATGTCAAAGTCCATAACGAAGAGGATCGATTTGAGTCTATAAGAAAAAAGTCCCATAGAAGAAAAAATGTCAAAATCAAAAAAGATCCAAGACTCTTATTTTTATCCAGCGTTGATATCTACGCGCAGCCGTTAAAATGGTGGGAAAAGGAGCCAGTAAAATATGCGTGAGTCATTAAAATATAAGAAACAAAAAAAATCAATTTCTCCACACTTAACCCCAGACCTCATGTCAGAAGTAAATTTAACCTTTTCAATGGAAAGTACAAGATTTATTCCAAAAATTCTTACAAACACTTCCAATTCGCAAAACATAAAAAAAAATATTACTTCCCCCCACCCTTATCCACTCAAACGATAAAAAAGAGAACTATTTTTCAAAAAAATCCACAAAACGTGCATGAGTTGCCTTTCAAAAGCGACAAACACAAAAAGCATCACGTGTAATAATAAACAGATCAATAACTACCTAGAATCAATCATAGCTCAAAGCCAATCCGAAGAGTTCGCACGAAAACGTATACGATACCCTGAAATCGAAATCGACATAACCTCCGACACATCAATTCGACTAGCACGAGAACTTTGACGCCGTATGAAAATAGCCCACACCCAATTCTCCTTGGAAATTCCAGAAAGTCCCTGCACGACGTCATAGAAATTCCTTAGAAAGACATTTCTAATTACAGTCTACGAAATATGCACCTGCAACATATATCTAACCCTTAAAGTACCTTCTTTAACGTAGCAATCAATTCCGTGGTGTCCGCGTGCTTGACTCGAGTACACAATTCGACTCTGAAAACTCGACGTTCGCCACGTAATTCGCTCACGAATACCATCCGACAACTGCCGTTTCGCTGTATTCCATAAAATGTAGAATTCCCACGAATTTATAACAGAAGTACGTTTCAAGGTTACAAAAAAGAAGAAAATGCCCAAAGAACCATAGAGGCCATTTTCTTCGCTCAAAGCACTATCGAAAGTCCATTGACCTTACGGAGTGCGTAGATTTATCAAATAACAAATAACAAGAATCGAACGATAGTCATAGACATTGCTAAGCGAACAAAAGTAACGTATCACAATGACGAAACGATAAATAAGCTTATTAAAAATAAAGAAAGAAATCCGATAAATAACGATGGAAAAAGAAATGTATGAAAAACATCGTCTACGTATCTGCCTACCCCAAATCATCGTTTATTCATTTGTCATAATATACAGTGTCCTTTGAATACGATGAAAGGAAAAAAATTGACTCAACGACTTTTCTCGGAAAAATTCAAATCAACTCCGTCCCAATAATATGGGGGTTGTCGATTGGTTATTGATTTCCTAAGGCTTTTCCTGTAGTGTCTAAGCTTCGCGTGTCTGCACAGGTGTCATGCTGTCAGCTAGATGCTGTCTATACTTTTGGTAACATGACAGGACGCTGTTGTGTCAGCCTATAGATACTAGACTGATTTTCTAGTCAATTTATATGTGTGTATATATATATTGTTGTATGCGTGTGCGGACTCTTTCCATGTATGTGTGTTACTTCGCACTTTAAGGGGGTGGAATGTTTACGGGGTTGCACGGACATTCTCGTGCCTGACTTCGCACCGTTTGGATCTTGCTCCTGTAGTCTCCGATTTGGGGCGTTTCGAAAATTAAAAAAAATCTTTGTTCATTTGGGATTTTTAGTTGAGTTCAACGTCTTTGTTTCTTCGAAGTTTTTTTTGGTAAATGTTATTTTTTTTCTTTCGGGAGGAATTTCTTTAATGATGACTTACGGAGGTGGATTTTGGACTACCGTTGAGCTTCTGGTCGCTCTTAGTGGTAAAAGTGATCCTGTTGTCGAACCGTTTAAAGAAGACATTGAGGAATGGTTAGAGGCTGTTTCTAACAAAGTGAAACTTCAACTTGAGAGGGAGAAGATTAGGGAGAATGCTAAGCTCGTTCAAGGCAAAACTCGGAAGGAATCAGTGGATTATAGAAACCATGTGGATTGCAGGTAGATCATTATTTTCATTGGGATTATTTTCATTGTTTTTACACAGTTTTGTCTCGATGGTGAATATACTTTATGTTGTGCAAATGATAGATTTTGCCGTAGAAGATTCAAAAAGCTGCACAGGTTCCATCCGCGAGCTTTTTTATCAGTGATATTAACTGTACAGTCGGTATAGAAAAAAAAACTTTCACACAATTTACGGTTTGTAAAAATATTAAATATCTACTGAGCTTGCAGAACTAATAACTCGTTGACAAAGACGAATAAAGTTGATATGAGCTTGCGAGCTTTAGTCGGTAATAGAGTGTTCAGTTCTGATTTACCGACTACGGCTCTCCTAGAAAACTATTTTACCGTCAGTACGTAAAATTCGCGGCAAAATCATTCTTCGACCAATAAATAGAACTAGTACAGACAGTAATACCGTTGACTGAAGTGGTAAATAGACTGGACATCTTATGGGATATGGTGATACGCGAGCCTGGGTGTCGCGGACACCTACAAATGGACTTCACCCATTGAAATACTATATATAGATATATACTCTACATATCAGAATCGCGAGGCACAGAATAGACGGGCATGTCTAGTCTATTTATTTTCATATATTTACCACCGTAATTATGTATTTTCGAATCTGCATGAATCAGACATCATTAATGAACTAAATAAAAAATTGTCATGTGTCTCAAGATCAAAATCTGAATTTTCGGGACAGATTTCTCTTTAGATTTTGGATCAATCCTTGCTACAAAACTGATTGTTAATCTGTCAAAAAAATCTCTGTAAAAATTCTATTAACGATTTTTAGAACTGAAAATTCGACATTACCATTCGAGATCTCCAGTCCCTTTTAAACAAGCTTAATTCCCACGCAGCATTAAAAATCTCCAAGAATCTATAAACAACTACTATAACGTTCAAATGCTACAACCAGTTTATCCTGCGTCATGATTTATTGCGTTCGCGTGAAACTTTTACCCTACTTTATTTTAGCAATCGTACATCACGAGCTGTCCAAAGATTCGATCGAAGAAACACGTTTCCTTGGAATCCTAAATTAGATAATATGGCGTTCTCAAAGAACCAAACCGTATATTTGTTTCATCAGCAACACTACAAAAGATTACCTAAATTTCACAGTCCGACTGCATCAAAGTAATCATTAAATCCATATAATCATACAGCTCACATAGTATCTGTAAACTCGTCAAATATCTCCACTGTACCAATTTCCCCCCAAAAAATCCAAGAATCTCTTAAATCAAATTGCTAAAAAAGACTGGGTACTTTTAAAAAGAATATATGTATGTTTACATTACCACAGGTGGACAAATACAAAAATACATAAGAGACATTACGAAAATTTTAAGGATATAAACTAACGCATGACAGCATTGCCAAATACCTTGTCTCTTTCGCCATCAACTCGAAAGCCATTTCGTGCCAACCAAAAAAAAAAAAGAAAAATCCACCCCGGAATGCCTCAACGCATAAATGCGGTTCGTTAAACATACATCGGTTTTTGCAGTACTGTCGATGCGGTCGGTCTATCGTGAAAAAAAAAGATGGTGGACGAAGAGAAAACGCAAGAAGCACAACCCACGCTGAGATTCGAGGACTTAAACGATATTCGACTACTCCTTCGCCATTTCCAATACCCACCCCAACCACCACCAACATTCTCACCCTCAGCAGCACGACCATACAGAGTGTTGGAAAAGCGTTTTCAAACGGCTATCAACGCCTTTGCGTTTATTCAATATTTAACCTGCACTTTTCTCGCCTAGGAAATTGTTTTGAGTATCATTTTCCTTCTGGCACGATTTATCCCAAAAGACGTCTGCTTGATATTATCATAAAATATATTAGTAACTAAAAGAAGAAATTATAAGCAGACACTGTATTATTTATCACTGCTTTAATAATATTGCTGTTTGTTTTTTCCCCTATTATCAAGACAATGATACTCTCCGTATCAGATGCCTGTAGAAAGATGAGAACTCCTGTTTTTCATAGAGAAGATCTTAAGGATCTACCAGAACTTTATCTTAAAATAACTGTAATGAGTACTACGTAGTTGTGTATGGGTGTGTGTATATATATACATATGTTTTAATTATGGTACCTATGGTTCAAAGGAATCATTAAACATTTTTTTTTATATTCTCCGCCGCGCAAATGCCGGGTTTACCAGCGTAACAATGGATGGAATGACAGGAGCAATTTTAGCGCGCATCCTTTCTGGATATTTTTAATGCTCTTTGGGCAAGTGGTACATTAATTCAAAATTCTGTAATGCGCCTGCGCGAATGATTAATCAAAAAGTAATTACCAGCGCTGCTCGTCTGCTACGGTTGCATTTATCACGAGCAAATGAAGAAAGCAGAGACAATACGTAACTCTGTCTTTTGTTTCGTTTTTCATGAGCGAGAGTGAGAGAGAAAGAGAAATTACTTGAAGGGATAGCGAAAACGTGTGAGAACAAGAAAAAACAAGAGATACTTAATAATTGTTGGTGAAAAAATTTTTATCAAATTTCATGTTCCGTCGCCGACAATTTTCGCCATCTTGTTATTTCTACTTTTCTCTGTCTTACTTTCTCGTTACGTAAAATCGTACTGGGTTCACGAAGGGGGAGAGGGGAGTCGAGGTCGCAAACGGTGAAAGTGACGATATATAGAGTGGCGAGATTGCGAAAAAGTACGGAAGAGGGTGCAAAGACCAGGGGATACACTTTCAAGCCTTTTTTTTCTAAGCTGTTTCACGAAATTTCAAAGCTTTCTCGTGAAGTTGTCAACTACGTCCCACTGGGAAACATCTCGTTTCAAGAAAAACCACCCACACGGCAATTTGGCATGTAACACTCCTTTCCCATTTCTTGCATTGATATTTTTTTAAATAAAAAAATGTCATCGAAGATCTTAAGGGATTCTCTTGTAATAAGATTCACCCCCATGTTTTATGAAAAAACTACTAAGAGGGGATATTATTTCAATAAAAATGGTTTCATTACCTAAGCATCAGGGGTCCTGATCCTGTCATTCTCATTATTCTTGCTAGCTAAATTACGTCTTCTATTCTTATTTTATTTTTCCTTGATATCACTTTCTTATTAAATACAAACGTCGAGGCTAAGTAGATTAAATATTGAATACGACTTACTGAAGAATACTTATAATCTGGGGCTTTTTTTCCTATCCTAAAATATCTTTACAACCCTATTAGAAATTTAATTGAAGGACTGTAAAGGGACTGTATATTTCGTCTGGATACAATCAAAGGACTTTAAAGAAGAAATCGAGGCATTGTCAATGGCCGTGAAAATTTCCATCTTTTGCCTCCTCGATTTCAAAATATATATAGATATAATTCTTATGACCGAATATTTTTTTTCGCAAATTATATAAAAAATTTATTATCGACTTAAAAATGATGTTTCTTTTATACATACATTGCAAAAAATTATTCCATTCATTTATAAATGAAACAACAAACACTTAACTATTTCCTTTCGAACCTATATTTTTTACGCTTATCAATTTTTCATTTTTTTTCTTCAAATTTTCAATTATTCAATTTTCCATAAGCATCAGGTATATTTGTTTAATTTCATTTTCATCTGATACTTTGAACAAAATTTCGCACTATACAAGAGCTCTGGTAGAGGTTCACTTAATATTCCAAGTAGTTCGTTCATACGAGTTTCTACAATATTATTTTTGATTACCCAACGACGAAGTTTTTCACTTGTACTTAAGCTTGAAGAATTAATTTTATTTATTCTCACTACTTTAAAAGCAAACACGCTTTTTTTTACTGACACAACCTGTAACAACTGCGACAACTAGAGGACGTGAGCAATATGGCACGATTTCCAGTAGTGTCTCGATTCTGCCTTTACAGTGCCTCGATTGAATCGAGGGAACTTCAGGACAATTTCTACTAGGGTAATTAATTTTTTTCTTTGGAGAATCCCGGATCGTCTCCATTTAAAGTCATTAGGTATCAGAATTTGAAGAAACGTTTAAAAAACTAAAACAGACGTAATAACGTCCCCCATAACAATTTGACAGGACAGAAAGTACATGCATTCTTTACAAGGTATTATGCTTGAGAAAAAGGACTCTTTTGAATCCTAAATCGACCTGAAGCAGATTTCTCATGGTGTGAAGAAGATGGCTTAGTCAATATTTGAGCGTTTTAATTGAAAATAAAGGAGAGTAATGAGAATTTTTAATTCCTCACCCCTAACGTCATCACTCCGTGTACGCGTGGAATAAGTGAACAGCAGCTTGAAAAATTCTACAAAACATTGAATTCAAAGGTTTAAAGTTTCTCTTACTTTCGCATATTACTTAAAAAAGAAAACAAAAAAAATTGCCAACAGAAATAAGTGTCAACCTAAATAAATTAAACGATCTCTGCAAAATGAATAGGGTACTTATTCTTCCACTAGAATGAACTCAACTCATAACCAATTTTTACAGCCACTGACATATATATATACACGCACACCTAACCACGCAAGAACAAGAACGAAAATATTCCAAGTGTTGACGTCATCCCACAAAAGGAAAAGCATTTCTTCATCGTCGATAAAAATAACCACAAAGAACTTCAATATAAAAATAGCGCCCTCCACAATATCCGGATATATATTTTCTCATTAAAAAAATACATACCTGAAATCAATAGTCAATCAAGTCACATTTGTTGCACCTGTCCGTTTCCATATACGTTATATCCCGTCGAAATTATCCTCAACATAGGTCACGTAGGTTCTGTAGGTTCTGTAGGTTCTGTAGGTTCTGTGGGTTCATTCCTACCCTGGTGCACGACATCGACTCGTCGACTCCACCTTGACGTAAGATTCAGGCGGGCTTAAAAAAGTAATCAGTCGATTAAAAGTGACGCTAGAGGCAACATGGTCGAGCTCCACGAGTTTGCGCTACTTACGTTTTGGTAAGGTTACACAATGACTTCCATAGACATGTTCTCTATTTAAATATACAAAAATTAAAAATTGCGTGAGAAAATTTCATTGAAGAAAAAAATCATCATGTTATGACGTAGACGATCGCTGATTCTCCTGTTAGATTTATAAAAATTCGCTTCTACAATATAATGCCATTAAACAGACTTTCTCATCCTGTCGAAAAAAAATTCGTCCCTGCGTGTTTCGATACGTTTATATATACGTATGTACGTGATTGCTATGACGTGCGTGCAGTGTGCGTACGTGACGTTTCGTGCGAGCGTCGCGACGCGTAGGCTTATCGACCGACGCTAGTTTTACGTTTGTTAATTTTCCTTATATTTATTTACTCTATGACAAAAGCACAAACATCATTCGACTGCTCACCGTAAAGTTATTGCAAAAATTACTTTATATCTGCATAATCTGCTTAATCTGCTCTAATTAATTCCAAATGATTAACAATGACATAATCCAACCCTTAGTTCCGGGAAAAGCGTTCACGACTCGTTGATTTTCATTAACGTTACATATCGCCGAATAATATTGTCTAAAATACGTTAAATTTTTTTTTTCAATTAATATTTAAATCACCCCACGTTTACCTGTAATTAAATCGAAACAGTAACAACTGCGTATTACAACCCTCGAAATAATAATAAAAATTGTATATTTACAATAAAAATCGATATCGATGTACTGCTATATAAATTCATACACAATCGAAGGCCAGTAAAAACGATTAATTGTAAATAAATGAAAAAAAAATAAAAATTGGCGTAAAACAAAAGCGGTACGGCGCATCGATTAACTATAAAATAATCAGAGGGTAAGTCGGGATAAAAATTATCGGCGATTCCGCCCCAATAATTTCCGGTCTCACTAGCCAATCCCATACACGAAGTGCTGTAGAATCCGGGCGTCATCGGCTATACCATCCCTGTTTAGAGGGTATGCGGGTGAAGGGCGATATATTATATATTATATACTATAGTTAGTATAATATCGAATGGGAAGTAATCTCGAGGTTTGCATACCTGACACCGTTTTTACGAAACCGATCGATATCTACGCAATGAGCCAACAAGAAGCTCTGTGGCTGCTACGTGTTTTCCAGGAAGAGACATATAGCCGCGTCGCCAACCCGTATTCGTCTAAAAGCCATCCCCATGTGACGACTTTTCTACAACTCGCCCGTTTGGCCGGAACTAAGAAAACGCTAGGTTGTAAGCGGTCACGAATGTTTCGCGTCGCGACGCCGTGGGTGTGTCGCCTTCGCTACCCTTATACCTAGAACAGGCAGCCAGTGCGATCTTGAATCCCCATTGTGAAGGGTCTTTAATAGAAAAAAAAGAGAAGTAACGAAGAAATTTCATTATCGCAATACACAAGGGTGACGTAGAATTCTGAAACCATTTCAACCCCACAAGTGTAAGAGTGTAGGATAAGGTATATAGGTCATACGACGTCATATACAAAGGCAGTTTCGGCGTCAGAGTTGAAAATTTTTCAACAAGGGTTCGATGTTCCATTTTTTTTTAATTGTTCCTTTGGATAAAAATATTTTCAATTATCATATAGTAAGTACTGCAAAGGTGATCAGACCTTAATCCCCTCTTAGTTCTTATTAAGGGTTCCTGGTTCATCCCTGCAACCCTTGTACTTCGGCTAATTCCCGTTTAACGATACGTGACAAGTTTTCTATGCGTGGGCGCACGTGATGAGACTTCATCGAAATGAGAATGGAAGGGTGTACCTACAAGGAGGAAAAAGATGGGGGTGAAACGAAAAGAAAAAGGGGGAGAACGAAGGTTAAGGGGAAAAAAATATAACGGAGAGAGATCCTGAGGGAAAGGAAAGTTTAGTTGGTGCGATAAGGCGGAACGGTTAACGACGAAAAAGCTTTCTTTTCTTTCTTTTATTCTTTTTATCATCTATCTTTATCTCTTTCAGTTTAAAGAAAGAAATCTGGGTGAATCTATACAGTGGAAGGAAACTGATCCTTCGTGCCGGATCTTCTTTGGAATTTCATTCTTTGTTATGTCTTTCCCATTTTTTTTTGTATGCTAATTACGTATTTTCAGCTTGAGTTATCCACCGGTAAGGACAAGACTGGAGATGCTTATGGGAAGCAATGTCGTACGACTTACCGACCGGAAGTACATGCTCAAACTGATGTCCAGGATTCGTCAAGATTATGAAAGCCAGCAAGAACTTCGTATTGAGGAACGTAAGGTAAGAGCAGTCTCCCTTTCCTTTCAATATTTCCGGCGTATATACTTAGAGAGTAAATTTTAGGATAAAGAAACCATTTGGAAAATTTTTTAGAAACACTTCAAGAACTTTTATTTAATTTAAAAATCACATATATATTATATATATATGTGTGTAACGTTACCATATCTCACAATTACCGTATTGTACCCCGATAAAACCTCTAATTAAAATCCAGCCAACCCAATAAAAATCCCAAGGCTTGAAATGCCGCCATATTAAAAATGTTACGAAATACCAACTTGTATTCAACGAAGCAAAATACGAGTAAGCATTTTTCCGTATTTTCTCATTCACTTGTCTACCTATTCATAAACCTCTATATCATTTCATCCCCAACCACCACTTAGAAACCATTCGCGCGGAATATTACGAATAAAAAAAAAAGAAAAAAGCAAATGCTCAAAGTCATAATAATATTCAATAATGACGATTATTAACCACTTAGTGTTTCCTCCCCTTTCTTCCCTATTTACCCTTCCCTTCTTACGACATATCAACAAACCTGAAAGCCGTACTAACTCAACCGAAGAATCATAATCTCGCCCACGATGATATCCCACCCCTTATCGATCGTGACCTCTGCTCCCAGGAAGTATTAAAAAAAAATCGTCTCCAGAGGCATCGACCGATGCACACACACCTTTCTGAATTATCCAAACCATCCTTAGGAATAATACCTGTTACGTTGTCCGAAACTATATATATGTAAGTCCATGCATAAAACGACGTACATAAACAGGTGCGCATCCAAGCAAAGAAATCGTTCACATGGGACCGATGGAAAGGCGGATTTAAAATTAAACTCTTGGAGGAATAAATAATGAAAATAGCGATCGCATGTAACGGGGTAGTTTTCTTCTCGTCGACATACATCGACGTGATTCGTAGAGAAACGAAATGAAACTAGCGCGCTCGCCATTTCGTCGATCCCGAATGACTATACGTATATCTTTGTACTTTATATATATATATATCTAGGAGGAGTAAATTCTCTAAGTGAAAGGTTACTTTAAAGTACTTTACGACTAGCCCATTTTAATCGCGTGTCATTATCGACATGAAGTTATCGGTACCTCGCACTGTAACACGCCGCTACAAATTGGTTCGTTTTAACGCCGATAACGTGTTGGTTTTTATTTCACGTTTTACAATGCACTGACAATGATCAAGCAATATACCACTGCATATTGAATACAGAGAAAAGCGATTCAATTCGTATAATTTAGGTTAGGTTGTCGTTACGTTCGTTGACAAGTGTTACACAATTTTGAGGTTATCTAACAACTTCTCGACGACAGTATTACTACTGCTGTATCTAGGAATTGGACGTATATTTTACTGTACATACCTTGTTACTGGAGTGATTTAATAATACGAAGTGGGATTGAACACAAAACTTGTAATATTTTGTTTGCACTGTACCAGGAGACGCCATAAGATTCGACAACGGTGTTGAAATTTCGTGAAGATACCCGGATGGCACATGATACTCTCAGAAGGTACTCAATATTCTTAGTAGATCCCAGAACATTCTGAGGATATGCAGAGAAGGTTCATATGTCCTAAGAATATCATTGTGCTATCTGGGTAGGCACTACGGTGACACGGTGGTGAAACTTTAATAGGAATTACACGTAGCTCTTAAATATTAACTGTGATTTTGAAGAGAGATGATTTTAAGAGCTTAGAAGACACGTTTGATCTTATGGGAGTTTAAAGCGTCTCTGTGCATAAAATTCGAAGAAACTAAATAAAGAATGTGGCGACACAGTCGTGGCAGAACGAACAACTAGACGAACCGTAGTAATGAAAACGTGCAGAAGAATAGGGTTGCCAATTGCGACCTAAACAATTACTGTTATTTCGTCTACACACAGCGTCGCTATTCATTGATTGTTTTCAAATGCGCACGAATCTTCTACCCACTCTTCTTAATTCATTTTGTTCACTGTCACTTAATGTACACGTTGTCCGTGATACTGAGGTTATTTTCTAATCTATCAAGTTCACTTCACTACCGAAATCCTGCAAGAAAATCCCAATTAAATTGCGTAAATATCCGCATAACTGTTTTCCATAGATCCGAATGGTATCCGATACGATAATTCATTATCACCATACAACACGTACAACGAGAATGGACACGGTAAAACATTAATTTCCAGGAAACAATTACAAACCGTGCAATTTTCTCGTTTCTCAGTGATATTTTTACAACAAAAAAATCAATCCACGCAAAAAATATCACCACAATGGATAAACCATTCGAACTCTCGCATTGATATCCCGTCGCGTTACAAAATTTCGTTCATTGAGAAGCCGTTCAAAAAAGCCTGCCTACGTCGTCGCGCGTACAACAAAGAACTAAAAAGATTTTTTTATATTTAGTCATTTCTACACGTGATCCCTAACCTAAAAGTACAACCGCACCTGCTATGCTTGCTTCTAGTCCTGTATCTGACACGTTTCGCCTGAATCGTTACTCCTTCTCACATATTCAACCTCGAAAGGCTACCAGAGGACTTCATTGCCCTCTGTTCACTTACAAAAAATATAATACACTATATAAAAGTACGTATATAATATAACATAATATATAAAGATTTTAAAAATCGTTTTTCTTGAAAACGAAGTCTCGTTACACAATTTTTCACACACCCTGTATATCTATATAATATACAAAAAAGAATATCCCTAATGATTCCTTGAATCCTGTAATGGCTGCCAGATATTTTTACGCAATTGCCTCACGTGACACCTGCAACGAATTTGTATCTACGCACTTCTGACGTACGTGCACCAGTGAACGTACATAACCTAACTTCTTGTCCTACGTCCAATTACGCCAACAAGATAAAAACAAGGGAAAATAAGCGATTGGATAAAGAGCAAACGCGTCTTTTTGCTGATTGCAATCATGAACTTATATATATATATATATAATATATATACCTATATATGGGGCGTCGGATTAACCCGAGAAATGTTCACTATATATATGTGTGTGTGTGTGTGTGTGTGTATATATATATTGCATAGGAGCAAGTAAAGCCCCAGAGCATGTTGCTTATCGGAATTCGTATAGTATACGCAAACCTAACTTTTATCCCGTACATATCTAGCCTCCCAGTCATACATATATGTTATATATATATACCGAATATGTATATAGTATGTATATCGTAGTAACGTTGGTAATATCGATCTACCCATTGTCAGTATAGTTATTTACCAACCAACAGTGAGATATTTCAAATACCTAATTTGCATTCCCCATCGTCGTTTACTTACAGAAAAAGGAATTGATGAGAACAAAAAAAATGATACTCAATAGATTGATACCGGTACAGGAAGCTCCGGTGGAATTGCGAAAGTATCCATTGTTTCAGCTTTATCTCTATTGCGACGCCATAATCGAGGAGAAACGCAGGAGAGTATGTATAGGTCATAATTATAGATACAACAGCCTGACAGTATTTTCCGTATCTAATTATATTTATCTTTTTTCTCTTTAATTAGCGTATGCCTAAGAAAGCTCGGGTCACCGAATCTCTCTACAGACTTTTATATCCGGACGAGAAGACCGACGAAGAGGAGGAAGAGGATGAGGACGAAGAGATATACATGAAGACTGTATATATCGACGGTTCGTCACAATTGGTAATTAATTATATATAATTATTATTATCTTTTTCCCTAATGACAATACTCCAATTTTTTTTCTTTATCTTCCCGTAGCAAAATTTCCTATTGCCAATACCTTTTTGCCAAGTTAACGTGTGGCAAATCAACGGAAATTAATGGATAACCATTCATTACCTTTGGCAAAAGAAAATTACCGTTGGCAATGGAAAATGTTGCTACGGATTCATTCTTGATCCTATCTACAATTTATTGCTGACTATCATACGAAATAAATTCTCTCTAAGGTACCCATGAGTCCGCAGGAAATAAGCGACGTTAAGAGAGAACAGGAAGCTGTGAAAGATATCGAGGACGGTTACATGCTGAGCCAAGAGGAATACGATCGTCTTCACTACGAAACCGAAGCTGTTAAAGAGCTTCGAGAGACTCAGGTGAGCAGGATCAGGATATTTTATCTTGATCGTCAAGAAAAAAAATCACGACTGTAGTCCTGACGTACACGAAGAAAAGAGATTGGCGGTCAGTTCCAAAAAACTGGGTACTTATTGCTAGAAAGTATAGTAACCCTGCGACATATGAAGAATTTGAGCAGTTATTACTATATCATTAAGTAATAAATGCTGACTACATTTTTAGTAATTCTTTAAGTATCGTACCAGTCTTCTGATTTTATAGGAATCTTGTTATTTTCCTACGCAATATTAGTGCTATACTACTCAAGCCCACTTTTCTCCGTGTAGGTGAAGATCTTCATGCGTTTAGATTGGATTAAGGATAGGAAGAGAATGGAAGAAAATTTAGAAAAATTCATCTGATACTGTACTTTGTATACGTGTACAAGTTTTGTGTATGAACTTTGTGTAACGATGAGGGGGTCCAAAAAATGTTATCACGTAGACCAATTTGATGAGTGATCATGTAAACACGTACAGATTCGATTCATTTGGATTACTTACTTCGTATTGGGTTGTATAGTTGTATGCATATGTGATTCTTCCCATAATTCCCTTGTTTGGTAAACTTCATCCCTTATTGGTCAGACTAGTTTACGACCGAGTGATAATCTCTTCGAACAATTTCATATCGAGCCTGATTGGACACCCTATTGTTAGCTTTATCGTTAGCCACCCCGGCAACCCCCCCCCCCCCCCCCCGCCGTTTGCCTTACCTTCTATCTTGTACGGGAGGAACCGGGAGGCTTGTTCGTCTCTTCTGAAAATGGGGTATAGGAAAGCCCATAGTCCTCGAATTCAGGTTTTATTAGTAATAAAGAAAGAGAGATGGAGAGAAGAAAGAATATAATTGAAAAATCCTGTGACTTTATTATCTGACGTTTATTTGTTTGATTATTGATTTTTTTAAATTTTTGACATTTGTATTCATTTATTAATTTTTTAGACGGTCGAGGAAATGTACGCTAAGGCATATGAGGTCGTGGGAATTCTTTACTCTTACGTAGACGAAGGACGATACAAGAAAGTTATACAGGAGAAGAATGCGGGTGATAAGGATGTAGAAGAAGGATCGGGAGATACGTCGGCGATGATTGGGGAATCTGAGACAAAACCAGAAACGGATATTGAAAAGTCTGAAAAGACGAAGACTACTGGTTGACGAATATTATATCGATGAAAATGTAGATTTGATTTTTTTGTACCGATACAAAAACTGATAAGGATTTTCCTTGCGAAATTCTGTTGCACGATCAAGTTTCGCGTGCTTGTAATCAATCGATCTTCGCTGCGCTAATCAATTGCAAGAGACAAGTGAAAATGGAGTCTTACGTTATGTCTGAAGAGTTATGAATATTTAAGGACAAAACAATATTTATAATTTATGCGTTTATATAACGAAATTATGTTATTTAATGTAAAATTAGAATTTTATTGTTTACTGAAAAAAAATACGTGTACCTGTACCTACTTTGTAAGCGTGTATAGAGATAGCAATAAAATACAGCGTGTGTCCATATTGTATAGAATTTCAAAAAATCGTACAATGATCTTTTTTTTACTGCGAAATATCTTTCTAAGGGTTAATTGGACGTATTGTTAGCTTTGAATAACCTGGAATGTTCATAACGTAAAAGATAACTTGGCCGTGATTCGCCCCGCTACGTTTACAGTGAAATTCGTTAGGGATGAACACCATGTTCACTGTATAGGTGCCTCTTGAAAAGCATTAATCGCCGCATCAGCTAATTACAGTTTCACAGTTGCGTCACAGTTTCAAAGGCTATGAATGACAGATACGTTAAGGTCGATGGGGACAAAATGTGCTAAATACCAAATTTATGGTATAGAATGCGCATCTATATAGGCGGTTGTATGTTTTTATATCGTGGACTAAAACTCGAGTATTCTGATATCGATATCTATCGATAACTATCGTTATTCGCATTACAGATAATTAAGGAACTCAAATCACGTTTAAATGCAATCGCCAATTATTATATCCCAGCAATCGATTAAACTTATTGTCTTGAATCATTAGTTGAAAAGGTGTACCGAATTTTTCTTGAAAAACTGACAGTCTATTCTTTTCGAAGAAGAGGGTCGCCTATGTTATTGGGTTAAAAAAAAATGAAAAAGAGGAGTGTGAATGAAATTCGAATTCTATTAATAAATTTGATCTTTTACGAAAGATTGGAGTTCTTGGACAGTCAAATTGATCAGGATTTATAAGAATTTTATTAATAAAAGTAAATCGGTAGCACTCCACAGGATTTCACATTAATTCGACAGGGTAACGACGTGGGGAATGAAAATGACAAGGATGACGAATACGAGTCATCCTATTCCTATGAATTTATTTATCGGATTCTCACGAGTGTCCTTGAATCCGTTGGAGTAAAGGACCTGGAGGATGTATACGAACCGGAAAAAAAATATCAACGGATAAATTGAATGTAATCAGATTTTAGAAAAACAATTCCGTCTATTTAAACTCTTCTCTCGTGTGCAAATTGAATTCACGCTTTTAGATAAAAAAAATCAAATACACGATTTTTACATTTCCTGATAACATATCTCACCGGATATTTGTACTGATTAAATTTCATTGATCATAAAATTTATTGTCTCACTCTGTATACAAACCTTTGGGGAAAGTTTCTGAGAAATAAATTTTCGGTTAGACGCACACGATGCTACGTCACTTTACATACACTGCGGTTATTTATTTCAGCAGTTGTCGGAAACATTCTAATTGTGAATTAAGGGTCACTCCTATAAGGATAAAGCTTGACCTTTGTCGGAAAGACTCGTAAAACAATCCTCCAAGAAATTAGGAACGATCAGCAACACGAGAGCCATGTTTAAAGCCTTCAGCAAACTCTAAGTAAGAAAATCCCTAGGGAGTATGGTAGAAGACCTAGCTTGTTCTTCTCTAACTTCCTAGAAAATAACAGGGCAAATCCATCGAGAACAATTTGCATTATTAAATTTCGACGATTCAGGGAAACACGACTGCCAAGTCATAATACGTACAATGTACATGCACGCGTTTATACGTAAACGTGCAAGCAGCTGTTGCATCGCACCATATAATTTAGATCCAATAAACTAGAGAGTTAAATATACGAGTAAGGAACATCGAAATGACAATGAAATTATTCAGGTATTAAATTATCCACTATATATTCGATAATAAATTTAAAAAAAAAGTCATCGCTTGTCTCACGCGTCAAATATATTTGAGAATCAGACAACAGCAGTGTATAACCTATTCCTATTCGAATATCCATATACTAAGTATAGGGTAACGGAAGTGTGTTAATTAAGCAGGTGAGTAGCAGTACAATCAGAAAGGGTTGCTGCCCACCCCCATCCCCTCCTCAGTAGACAGGAGATGTATCCTGTCAGGATGTGGCGGTACGTTCGCCATTAGCTGAAGATTTCTATGCAAGGATGATCTCACCTAACAGGTTTGAACTATTAATGGCGTTGACTGTACTTTAGTATTTCACTTTTTGCATCGTACTGGTTTTACGTATTGCATAGCTTTTCTGTAGCTTACTTCACGTCAATCCAACAGTCTGAAAGTTCCCTTGAAAACGCTATATGTCTGTCAATTTCTTCGCAAAAAAAGATCCAAGGCTAAAAGACAAGGTCAGGTAGAATATCTTGGAATTCTAGTGAATTAATCGATAAAATATTTTCAAAGATGATCTCACGTAGAAAGTTTGAACTATTAATGACGTTGACTGTACCTTAATAACTATCTTTTTGCATCGTACAGGTTTTACGTATTGCACAGCTTTTCTGCAGATTACTTCAGGTATTAAGCTAATGCGTTGTATTCTATCATGTCTGAAATCAGCTGCAAATGCTATTAGAGTTCTGTAGAGGTTTGTAAATGCACATTTACCTTAGGGGCCATAAGGCACAGGGTCATGCATTTAAATAAAAACGCTTCGTACCTTTATCCTTTGTCTCCCAAATGCTTTATCTTTCATATCCCTTTTTCTCCTGATTCACTCCGTTTTTTAAATAAAAAACACTCCCTGTTTTCTATTCTTTTAATTCGTTTAATTAATCACGGATCAGTACTGTTCACAGGGTGTTTCAATAAGCTGAGAAATGTCCAATAATTGCATCTGTGTTAATATGGCAACTAATTCCTTCTTCGTTTTACCCCTTGGTCTACTACTCAACTCTTAACCCCTTGGTCTCCTGCTCAACTTTTTACCCCCATACCTGTTACAATCCCTACACATAATATTACGTCAGGGTGAAAAAACTTTTATTTAATTACTGTAACGGGAATAAGACAACTTGACTCATGAGCAGAACTGTACAAACTTTCAACACGAATTGGCCCACGCATTCCATGTTGTTTTTTGACAGTTCGCGAGCAATGACAATACTTAGGAAATCATACACGATTTTTCCCTAAAAAATTACGTAAATTTATAGTCAAATAAAAAAATAAAATATATTTTAGCGTAAAACCATACACTCGCATACTTCGTAAAGAAAATTTTATTCAGAGCCACGCGTGATTTACTATAGAGATTTCATTATTTTTGATCTGTCAAAAAGACACATTGCACCCGTGAACCCGGCCGTATGTATTTAGATAATACAAGGATTTAGGATGTCAACCCAAAAATCTGGAAGTTTCTTTGTAATCGCTGTACGTCTGTCAGTCTCTTTGCAAAGTGAATAGGAGCCAAGGCCAATAGGCAGAATAAAGTGAAATCTGGGAGTGCTAATGAAATAAGCAATAAAACATTTTCAGAAGTTTCACACATGTGTAAAGCAAGAAGCGTAGGTGCTAACATAAGAGAACTCAGCTCAGAGCGCAAGGACATTTATCATGAAGCGTCGAGACGTGAAAAGGACATGCGAGAATATCCGAGTAACGTGTCTAATGACGTGATGCATTATTAGCTATATTTTTTATTAGATTGTATAAGGTGTCATCTAATACGTAAAGGAGGCTTGTGGTCCTTGACAAGGAAGAGTATATACGAAGCTTTATAAAATATTCAAGGGATGAAACCGCCACAGGGAAGAGCAGTCAATTGAATTATTGCACAAAGAGAATTCCACTCTGTCTCTTCCATAAATAGGCAAGTATACAGGTATACACATCCGAGAGATCGGTTTTAAGGGACTTTTAAAGTTTGCAGTGGCAGCTTTAAGGCCATTTGGCAATTTTTAGGACAGTCCTCGAAGATTTTTCTACGCAACGGCTACTTCGAGGACCATAAAGCGGCGCTCACATCGAATTTTCCAAAAAATTTTTCAATGCTAAACACCCGGAGCTGTGACGGACTTAGAAATAGCTAAGTTAGCTTAGATTAGGTTAGAATTCCAATATTAGATGCCCTAAGGTTTAGTTTTTTTTTTCCTCTAAAACACTTCAGCTTGCTGTTGTGAAAGCCGCAAAATCGCTAATGTCCTTGAACTCGACCCTACACATGTTTATATATACACACACACACACAGACACACAATGCATAATAAATATAGATACGTATTTATACCATATGATACATAAATCTTATTTGTTTGCCCTAAGGCATAAAAACGGAAGCCAAATGAATATCCACTGTAACCCAACCTAACCTAACCTAACCTAACCTTATATCTTACGTCAACGACTCGGAAACCATAAGAAAAAAATCATTGTCTATATCTGACCTGATTCCCAAAATATATTGAAATTATTTTTCGATTTTCAGAAAGACAGTCTGATATAGAAAATACCTTTGGGAAACTTCCAAAATTTCTTCTTATACTATGTAGTTCGTTTTTCATACTTTTCCCTGCTGTCCATTTTATGTTGTCTAAGTTATGCGCAAGCAAAGCATAAGTCACGTGTCATATCATAAAATCTGGTCCTGATTTACCATAGGAGTTTACCGGTATTAATATTTCTCTTGCACAATGAGATTACCGTTAAAAGGAGTTCACCGTTTCCGTGTGTGGGTTCATTGTTTGGAACAATGAAGGATGATCCCTAAATTATATGCAACTTGGTTGAACAACAGGACTGGTGAGGGTGTTGAAAGGTGTCCAAAATACTGAGGGCTATAAGTAACCACCCACTTCCGACCTCCTACACCTTTGTGTAATTTTCTTCTTTTTTTTTTTCTTTTAGTTAATCTTCCCTTATTTTGGATTTACTCATTTTCATTCAACAAGCTACTGACAGGATACAACGTCGGGAGACTGTGTCACTCTTTCTATCTCGGGCGTTGTTTTCCCTCTCCTTTTTAAGGGGACGTACCGACGCCTATATAAGGCGTCGCGACGCTCACGGGACGCCAGAACACCGACGCATCGCGACGCTACTAGTTGTCGGACTACTAAACCCTTTGCCTACAGGAATACGAAAAAAAAAAATATATATACACACGTAGAAACAAAGTAAGAAAATAAAAAATTTGTTTCACCCTTAACCACTTAACCTGGTATTTAATCGGCTGTCGCACGGGCCCAAACTTTCTAAGTATTCTACAGTCTGCAGATGACAAAGATCATCGATATTTAACTATTCGATAATAATCTGTGATAAAATAATAAATGAAATGTAACTTTATAAGTACATAGCATGAAAAATATACAGCTTGTTATTTAATAATTTTGGCAGGTATGATATATCTTGAAATGTTTGGGAGACGTGATTCCAGGTTAAGTGGTTAATATTATGTGCGATTAAAAAAAAAGATAAGATAAATAAACAGTGATCTAAATTGATCTTGAGGATCTTTTAATTCCTCGATCATACTACCTTGTTTAATTGATTTTATTTATGTTCTTCCTTTTATTATATTGTTCCTTGTTTATTTATCCGTTCTTATCACTTTCAGTAATCAATTTCAATACCACGTTCAGGATCGAAGAATTTATCTTTATCAGCCTCGAGTTATCGTTTACGAGCATTGCGAATCGACGATCCATAGTGAAGTGATTCTGTGTGCCAAAGTGTCCTCGTTAAGACTACAGGGCTTTTCCAAAACTACACGAAAGGTAAGTACCAAGTGTACAGACATTTGTATGAACTCTGACACGACCCTATTTAGGATAGATACACAATGGGACACATTAAATTCACTGAATTCGAGTTTAATACATTAATTACATATAGTTAGTGCCTTTTAATATACCTGTATCGGATGACTTGGTAGAGTCAAAAAAAACATTACTTGAGAAATTCACACGCTCAGTATAATTCGAGTAAATTCAGGGACAATTATTGTACCCGCTCGTTCACTTGGAAGCTCCGCCATGGGAGCAACAAGTTTCCAAGCATATGGCGTGCTGGCGGATTGAATAAGCGTTAAGTATATTATTAAGTTATTACTCCAGATTGAATTGCAGGGAATGATCGGAATATATTCTGATAGAAGTAAATACAAATATTTATATAATAATCAACACTCGTTAACTCAGCCTTATCATTTAATCCGGCGTGCAATCATTAACGTAGGTCATTAGGTAGAATTGAATTTTCTATTTTAAAAAATTAGAGACACGTATTGCCATAAGTACTGTACAATATATATGGCCTTAATATGGGTGGTAGGAGATGCGCGAAATTTGAAATACGATTTAACGCCAAAATTGTGCAATTGTCTCTTGCTCCAGTTTCGAAAAATAAAAAATCAGCCTAAAAAATCCCACATGTTTATTTGATGTATACTTCCTTTGTCTTTTTGATTTTCATCATTTTTGTTGTTCTTTACTCAATTGAAATACACATTGAATAGCGGCGAGCCACGCGCTAATTGATTTGCGCTTCAGCCGTCAATTTCGTTCAATTAGTATCGGAGTAATATCCTGTGGGACGATTGCTATCACGTCACAATTTTCAGGCGTTATTTCGAAATTCTGCAATTAAGGTAGCCTATGGGTATTGATGGAGTCTCTTAACCGCGTGTTTTTTTGACACCGTTTTATGAATTGAACGATTCTGCGTCGGTTAAGTTCACAAAAATGATACAGAGCCGCACCATTTTCGAAATATTAAAATTCAAAGTGAGATATGTTTTATACCAGAGCATATAGGCAGGCGTGTAAATTTTTGTGAATAATTGTACTTACCGGACAAGTGAATCTCTTAAGAGGCGAAAGAAAATGTGTCTTAAAGTTTGAAATTTGTGGTTCCGATAGAATAAGAAAATTGTTCATTTACCGTATAGTTTTACTAAAAATTGTAGTTAAAGTTGTCAAATTGGGGTCTGTCTCGTTCTAATCTCACTATAGGAGCTATAGCTCCTGTCAATGTACAATATGGCGGCCCCGTGCGTCATCTGCTCATACTGTAACTAATTTTAAATCTAGTGACTTTCTTCTACGAGGAAAATAGCCCATTTCGTATGAACCTTTTCTATTCAATTACGACCGCAGACCTATGCCACTTTTGACGAACTGTTTTTCGCGATTCATGAAAATTCGGTGCAGTCACACATTTTTGGTGATAAAAAACACAATCATACGACAATTTGGAACAACTGATAAGTTAACAATATCGTCGGTCGTTCAATCTATCAAAGTGGGCACTACTCGTATACTTCGTCAAGCGACGCTCTGTTTCACATTTTGTAAATTCTATTTTTCCCCTTTTATATCAACTTTGCAAAAGGGCCAAGAAAAAATAAGATCTTCGGAAACCAATTGACATATTTCCCAATTTCAGTAATTGTATTAACAATATTTTCGTTACTTTGTTGAATAATAATGGTAGTCAATTGACTCCAGCCCAATGCCCATAAGCTACCTTAACCACTTAACCTGGCATTTGATCGGTGATCGGGCGGACCTAAACTGTCTAGCGAAAACTATTTTTAGATCAAAAGTCAGCAAGCCGCGTACGTCCCCGTAGGTAAATTTCTCATTGCCAATGGTTTTTTTTCAAGGGTATTGTGTGGTAAATCAATGAAAATCAATTGCAAAACCATTTATTACCTTTGGCAAAAAACCATTGACAATGGGAAATTTTCCTACGGATCTCCCAAACGCGCAAAACAATTGGGGGCCGCAGATAGCTGAACGTCTGGAAGACGTGATTCCCGGTTAAGTGGTTAAAGCATTATACAAGTTCACCCATGTAAATGCTACTTAATATCTTAAACGTGTACGTATCAGGCGTTCAATTATGGAAAGTTTACTACTCGCGTTTGTTCGCGGAATGAGATTTTAAGTTGCACTTTAACCTCCACCTTATCGTTGCTGGACCACTTGCAAAGATAACTTAATATCCACGATATTAATCCCGTGGAAGTAATGAAGCTTTGTACAGATGATAAGTCTGTAATCCTGGACAATCTACGTCTGCATTACAGACAGTAAATGTAGATATAGATATAAGAAGTGTAATATAATTTTTAATGGTTCAGACAAAATTCAATTTAGAAAATTGTGATATTACAAAATTTTAATAAAATAAAAAAACAAAAAATTTCATAAAAACTGCAGTAAAACCGTATCTGCATAATTCGAAGATGATTAAATCGCATTTAACCCTATAGGCAGTGCACGGTAAGGGTTTTATCACGCCCCAACAAATTATTAATATTCGTTAGCATATAAATTTGCGTCATACTCTACGTGTGATTTGACACTACCGTACAAATTCTAGGATTTATTGTTCAGATTTCGTACTTTTTGTACCCGAAATTGAATCTTTATTTTTGACCGTGATGTAGCACCGGTTAATGGTTCAGCAATGGCCGTTTGTCGTGCCGTAATACATCCAGGCGATTCGTGCGCGAAATTTCAAATTTGAAGAAGGACGTTCGCACTAGCACACGCACAGCTTAGAATAGAATTTTTGAAATATTATAGACACGCGTATAGAAGTAATTTTTCAGTTTTTATAATATTATTAAAAAGAAAAGCTTGTAACAATGAGAAATATTTTATTGCGACTTAACGTATCTTTATTGCAAAATTATATTCTTGTATATCTATAGCTATAGGTTTTGTCCTTGTTCTCCGACATGAATTTCCATCACTGGAATCTGGAACAAGGTCCATCAGGAAAAGTCCTTGTTCCAAAGTCCTTCCACAAATAATAGGATAAAACTCGTCCCACGCGCCAGGTTACTTGCGAATTCATCCCGTGTGATCCTGTGTCTAGATGAAACCGCGTAATCTAATTAACGGGCTGTAGTTCGGGGTCCCATATGGGATAAATAGATGCAGCGACACTGACAATGCGATTATCTATCCGATTCAGCCCAGGGGCGTCATTTAACGAACGCGCAATCCCTGAATACAGCACTGAGGATACTGAAAGATACTTTCTGAATGATTTTAATGATTGAAAAAATTACGATAAAATTTGTCTTTTTTTTAATTACAGATGTGGTACTTCCTACCCCTACTGATGACATTTCTAAGAACCGCCACTTCACGCACGGAACCACTTTTCGATATGTCGTCCCAGGGACATCGAAACGACTTGCCCTACTCATTCGAAAATCTTAATGGACCGAACGATCTACATCCTTTAAACTTACCCGCCTCAATTCGCAAACCGGAAATTGATCTGGACAGATCGAATCAGCCGCACGAGTGGCTCGACTCGAAATTCCCTACGAGCGTTTCACAACTTGAGAAATTGGCAGCCCTGGAGGAACTGAGTGACAATCGACTTATGAATATCGGTGAGTTCACGTTACTCGCTGATTGAAAATAGAAAATGAAAAGTCCTATGAAATATATCAGGGACTTATTGCGAAACGTGGTAAATTGGTTTTATTGATAAATCGATTATAATAAACGATGATCTATGACACGATGCTGGAAGCAATATCGGAAGTGATTAATTAATCATGTTTTTTATGATTGACATATGTGGAAAGTCAATATACCTAGTTACTAAGTGCTGTAACTAGACACTTGTGAAAATCCCTAAAACACGCGTAACTCCAGTTTTGCTTTAATTAACGTTTAATCTATACAATTTTTAATCATTGCACGTTGCACGAGGTTTATGATAGTGAAGTACGAATTGAATTAGTGGATTGAATTTGTGGTCACGGAGACAGTAAAGTACCTATCGTTTTGTTAATTAAGAATATCCTTATCAGTTTTTTCAATTTTAAGATAGCTTTCAAACGTAAATAATTTCTAGAAGAAAGTACGCTGCATCGATTACCGTTGTTGAAAAATAAATTTACCGTGTCACATATGAGTAATCGTAATTCAAAATTAAGTAATTTAACACAGACGCAAAAGGGAGGTAGGCCTGTGGAATACAGATATACCCTTTGTTCTTGTAAAATAATCTTGAGATTCGAAAAAAAATTTTATTTACGTAGAGCATACCTTCCAGCATACTTTGACCTAAAAAAACTCCAATTTGACCGTCGGATATTGACGTAAATCCTTATGATTTAGACACATAACCTCTTTGCTTTGTAAAGATATGGTGCTCGATGACGTCTGCCAGCAGTGCTGCAAACCTATGCGCAAAGGCAACGATATCACATCTTTTATGAATATTCAACCCATTTTATTATCCATATAAAACAAAATATTTTTGGACAATAACGTAAACTATCAACATATTTGAAATCAGATATTATTAATTTCTATTTGTAGAACAACATATTGCTTGTTTATGATGTTTTTACGTGATTAGGACAGCGGTAAATATTTTTTTCAGCAATTGGCAATAGCAAACGCTTCCCATATAAACGCATGGACCTTCCCCTATTCACTTCTCCTCTAGCGCTTCTGGTAGGGGTATCCTTAAGCGTAATGAGGGTCGCGTAACTATTCCCGCGTAAATCTACCCTTGTAACATGGATGACAAGTGGATTAACATGTTGGTAGGATAACGTGGGCTATGTTACATATATAATTGAATACTGACTTCCGCGTTGGTATTATTGTTTTTATTGTTTTTGTTATTATTATTATTTGCTTCCTTAACGACCTACGAGTTACGCCTGTCCCAATGAACGCTTAGGAATGTAACTAGGTACATTTTAAACGTTAAACCGTTGAGATATGGAAATTTTAGCTAAGGAGGGTGCTCCTCATCAAGTAAATTAAAACAATAAATAAACTCGTGAAAAGCAGTTCCGCACGATTTTATGGGGTGAAGTAATTCGGAGGCTTTTGAGAAAAGCCAAGGGGTCTGCTCCCTAGTTACTTTTAACGTTTGACCTCGGGGATCTTACGACAATCAATGAGCAGGCGTCATCAGACTAATCGATCTGTAAAAATGGTAGTGACAAGCTGGAATTTACTAGATTTCGTCGTACTAATCCTATTTTCGGATCTGACGTAAATCACTGAACGTAGATGTAAATCCCAATCGGATTTGATTGCGTTAGATAAGCAAGAAACTTATATGTGCTCAATCAATTCTCTCTTTTTTTTTAATTGGAATTAGCGTCTGACGTCTTTGACTTTGAATAAAGCTCTGTGATTTAAAAATTTTCCCGCCCTTCGTGCTTTTCGTAAACACATGGATATGTCTTATATATATATATAAACATGTCCAGGGGCAGTTTTGAGAACTTCGCCGATTATGGGGCATTCACAACGGCAAGCTGAAATGTTTCTTTAAAAAAA